>JBBYHK010028150.1:0-10246 GCA_038382065.1 Adansonia grandidieri | reverse complement strand
ATTATTATGAGAATCCGTGTTTGCCTAAATCGATAGAGATACATTAATTCTAAAAATGGTATAAAGAGTAGTTTTTCTTATGAAACCAATGCATCAATATCATTTATCCCGATGGGGAGAATGTGTTTATACTGCCCAATCATGAAAAGAAAGGAGATAATTATATGAATCCAAGTTTATTCCAACTGAAAGATGAACTTTAATTGTAAAAATGGTAGAATGAGAAGTCTTTCTTACGAAACCAAAGCATCAATATCAGTTATTCCAATGAGGAAAATGTGTTTATGGTGCCCAATCATGAAAATAATAGAGATTATTATGTGAATCCGCATCTGTCCAAATTGACAGACGAACATTAATTCTAAAAATCAAAGAAAGAAATGTTTTTCTTATAAAACTAAAGCATC
This sequence comes from Adansonia grandidieri, assembly GCA_038382065.1. Lineage (NCBI taxonomy): Eukaryota > Viridiplantae > Streptophyta > Magnoliopsida > Malvales > Malvaceae > Adansonia > Adansonia grandidieri. Next base: position 9,839 of record JBBYHK010028150.1, on the reverse strand, counting down.
AATATCATTTATCCCAATGAGGAGAATGTGTTTATGGTGCCCAATCATGAAAGGAAATGAAATTGTTATGTGAACCCATATTTATCTCAATTGAAAGACAAACTTTAATTCTAAAAATGATAGAAAGGGAAGTTCTTCTTATGGAACCAAAGCATCAATATCATTTATCACAATGAGGAGAATATGCTTATAGTGCCCAATCATGGAAGGAAAAGAGATTATTATGTGAATCCATGTTTGCCCAAATCGATAGACAAACATGAATTCCAAAAATGGTAGAAAGAGAAATTTTTCTTATTTATCCAAAGCATCAATATCATTTATCCAATGAGGAGAATGTGTTTATAGTGCCCAATCATGAAAATACAGGAGATTATTACGTAAATCCGTGCTTGTTCAAATCGACAGACGAACATTCATTCTAAAAATGGTATAAAGAGATGTTTTTCTTATAAAACCAAAGCATTAATATCATTTATCTCAATGAGAAGAATGTGTTTATAGTGCCTAATCTTGAAAAGAAAGGAGATTATTATGTGAATCCATGTTTATCCCAATTGAAAGCTGAACTTTAATTCTAAAAATGATAGAAATAGATGTTTTTCTTATGAAACCAAAGCATCGATACCATTTATCCTAATGAGGAGAATGTGTTTATTGCACCCAATCATGAAAAGATAGGAGATTATTACATGAATTCGTGTTAGTACAAATCGACAGACGGTCATTAATTCTAAAAATGGTATAAAGAAAAGTTTTTCTTATGAAACCAAAGCATCAATATCATTTATCCCAATGAGGAGAATGTGTTTATGGTGCCTAATCATGACAATAAAGGAGATTGTTATGTGAATCCGTGTTTGTCCAAATCGACAGATGAACATCAATTCTAAAAATGGTAGAAAGAGAAGTTCTTCTTATGAAACCAAAGCATCAATATCATTTACCCCAATGAGGTGAATGTGTTTTTAGTGCCCAATCATAAAAAGAAAGGAGATTATTATGTGAATCCATGTTTATCCCAATTGAAAGATGAACTTCATTTCTAAAAATGGTAGAAATAGAAGTTTTTCTTATGAAACCAAAGCTTCAATATCATTTATCCCAATAAGGAGAATGTGTTTGTGGTGCCTAATCATGAAAATAAGGGAGATTATTATGTGTATTCGTGTTTGCCCAAATTGATGACATACATTAATTCCAAAAATGGTGGAAAAAGAAGTTTTTCTTATGAAACCAAAGCATCAGTATCATTTATCACAATAAGGAGAATGTGTTTATGGTACCCAATCATGAAAAGAAAGGAGATTATTATGTGAATCCAGTTTATCCCAATTAAAAGATAAACTTTAATTCTAAAAATGGTAGAAAGAAAAGTTTTTCTTATGAAACCAAACCACCAATATCGTTTATCCCAACAAGGAGAACGTGTTTATGGTGCCGAATCATGAAAAGAAAGGAGCTTATTATGTGAACCATATTTGTCTAAATCTATAGATGAATATTAATTCTAAAAATAGTAGAAAGAAAAGTTTTTTTTATGAAACCAAAGCATTGATATCATTTATCGCAATAAGGAAAATGTGTTTATGCTGCCCAATCACGAAAATAAAGGGGATTATTATGTGAACCAGTGTTTATTCAAATTGACTGATGAACATTAATTCTAAAAATGGCAGAAGGAGACATTTTTCTTATGAAAGCAAAGCATCAATATCATTTATCCAATGATGAAAACGTGTTTATAGTGCCCAATCATGAAAAGAAAGGAGATAGTTATGCGAATCCATATTTATCCCAATTGAAAGATGAACTTCAATTCTAAAAATGGTAGAAATAAGAGTTTTTCTTCTAAAGCCAAAGCACCAATATCATTTACCCCAATAAGGAGAATGTATTTATGGTGCCCAATCATGAAAAGAAAGGAGATTATTATGTGAATCTAGGTTTATCCCAATTGAAAGATAAACTTTAATTCTAAAAATGGTAGAAAGAAAAGTTTTTCTTATGAAACCCAAGCACCAATATCATTTATCCTAACGAAAAGAACATGTTTACGGTGCCCAATCATGAAAAGCAAGGAGCTTATTATGTGAATCCATATTTGTCCAAATCTATAGATGAATATTAATTCTAAAAATGGCAGAAAGAGAAGTTTTTCTTATGAAACCAAAGCATCGATATCATTTATTGCAATAAGGAGAATGTGTTTATGCTGTCCAATCATGAAAATAAAAGAGATTATTATGTGAATCTGTGTTTGTCCAAATCGACAGATGAACATTAATTCTAAAAATGGTAGAAAGAGAAGTTCTTCTTATGAAACCAAAGCATCAATATCATTTACCCCAATGAGGAGAATGTGTTTGTGGAGCATAAAAAGAAAGGAGATTATTATGTGAATCCATGTTTATCGAATTGCAAGACGGACTTTAATTCTAAAATTGGTGGAAATAGAAGTTTTTCTTATGAAACCAAACCATCAATATCATTTAACCCAATAACGGGAATGTGTTTATGGTGCCCAATCATGAAAATAAAGGAGATTATTATGTGAATTTGTGTCTGTCCAAATCGACAAACGAACATTAATTCTAATAATGGTAGAAAGAGAAGTTTTTCTTATGAAACCAAAGCATCATATCATTTAACCAATGAGAAGAATGTGTTTATAGTGCCCATCATGGAAAGAAAGGAGATTGTTTTGTGAATCCATGTTTATCCCAATTGAAAGATGAACTTCAATTCTAAAAATGGTAGAAATAAAAGCTTTTCTTCTGAAATGAAAGCACCAATATCATTTATCATAATGAGGAGAATGTGTTTATGGTGCCCAATCATGAAAAGAAATAAGATTATTATGCAAATCCAGGTTTATTCCAATTGAAAGACGAACTTCAATTCTAAAAATAGTAGAAAAAAAGTATTTCTTATGAAATGAAAGCACTAATATCATTTATCCCAACGAAGAGAACGTGTTTATGGTGCCCAATCATGAAAACAAAGAAGCTTATTATGTGAATCCATGTTTATCCAAATCTACAATGAAAATTAATTCTAAAAGTGGTAGGAAGAGAAGTTTTTCTTATGAAACTAAAGCATTAATATCATTTATCCCAATAAGGTGAATGTGTTCATGGTGCCCAAAAATGAAAAGAAAGGAAATTATTATGTGAATCCATGTTTATCGAAATCGAAAGATGAACATTAATTCTAAAAATGCTAGAAAGAGAAGTTTTTCCTATGAAACCATAGCATCAATATCATTTTTTCGAGTGAGAAGAATGTGCTTATGGTGCCCAATCATGAAAGGAAAAGAGATTGTTATGTGAATCCATGTCTATCCTAATTGAGAGACAAACTTCAATTCTAAAATAGCAGAAAGAAAAGTTTTTCTCATGAAGCCAAGGCATCAATATCATTTATCCCAATGAGGAGGATGTGTTTATTGTGCCTAATCATGAAAATAAAAGAGATTATTATATGAATCCATGTTTATCCAAATCGATTGATGAACATTAATTCTAAATATATTATAAATAGAAGTCTTTCTTGTTAAACCAAAGCATCAATATCATTTATCCTAATGAGGAGAATGTGTTTATGGTGCCCAATCATGAAAAGAAAGGAGATTATTATCTGAATCCAGGTTTATCCTAATTGAAAGACGAACTTCAATTCTAAAAATGGTAGAAAGATAAATTTTTCTTATGAAACCAAAGCACCAATATCATTTATCCCAATTTAGAGAATATGTTTATAGTGCCCAATCATGAAAGAAAGGAGCTTATTATTTGAATCCATGTTTGTCCAAAACTACATATGAATATTAATTCTAAAAGTGGTAGAATGAGAAGTTTTTCTTATGAAACGAAAGCACCAATATCATTTATCCCAATGAGAAGAACGTGTTTATGGTGCCCAATCATGAAAAGAAAGGAGCTTATTATGTGAATCCATGTTTGTCCAAATCTACAGATGAATAGTAATTTTAAAAGTGGTAGAAATAGAAGTCTTTCTTATTAAACCAAGGCATCATAATCATTTATCCCAATGCAGACAATGTGTTTATGGTGCCCAATTATGAAACAAAAGGACATTATTATGTGAATCCATGTCTATCCCAATTAAAATACGAACTTCAATTCTAAAAATGGTTGAAAGAGAGGTTTTTCTTATGAAACCAAAGCATCAAAATCATTTATCCCAATGAGGAAAATGTGTTTATGGTGCCCAACCATGAAAAGAATTGAGATTATTTTTTGAATCCATGTTTGTCCAAATCAACAGACAAACATTCATTCTAAAAATGGCAAAAAGAAATATTTTTCTTATGAAAGCAAAGCATCAATATCATTTATCCCAATGAGGAGAAAGTATTTATGTTGCCCAATTATGAAAAGACTAGAGATTATTATATGAATCCGTGTTTGTCCAAATCACTAGATGAGCATTAATTCGAAGAATGGTAGAAATAGAAGTTTTTTTAATAAAACCAAAGCATCAACATCATTTATCCCAATGAGGAGAATGTGTTTTTGGTGCGCAATCATGAGAAGAAAGGAGATTATTATGTGAATCCAGGTTTATCCCCATTGAAACAAGAACCTCAATTCTAAAAATAGTAGAAAAAGAAGTTTTTCTTATGAAACCAAAGCATCAATATTATTTATCCAAATAAGGAGAATGCATTTATGGTAACCAATCATAAAAATAAAGGAGATTATTATGTCAATCTGTGTTTGTCCAAATCGATAGACGAACATTAATTCTAAAAATGGTAGAAAATCATGTTTTTCTTATAAAACCAAAGTATTAATATCATCTACCCCAATGAAGAGAACATGTTTATGGTGCCCAATCATAAAAAGAAAGGAGATTATTATATGAATCCAAGTTTATTCTAATTGAAAGATGAACTTCAATTCTAAAAATGGTAGAAAAAGAAGTTTTTCTTATGAAAACAAAACACCAATATCAATTATCCCAATGAGGAAAACATGTTTATGGTGCCCAATCATGAAAAAAAAGGAGCTTATTATGTCAATCCATGTTTGTCCAAATCTACAAATGAATATTAATTCTAAAAGTGGTAGAAAGAGAAGTTTTTCTTATAAAACCAAAGCATCAATATCATTTATCCCAATGAGATGAATGTGTTCATGGTGCCCAATCATGAAGAAAAGCAGATTATTATGTGAATCCGTGTTTATCGAAATCGATAGACGAACATTAATTCTAAAAACGGTAGAAAGAGAAGTTTTTCCTATTAAAGCGCAACATCAATATCATTTGTCCCAATAGGAAGAATGTGTTTATGGTGCCCAATCATAAAAAGAAAAGAGATTGTTATATGAATCCATGTCTCTCCAAATTGAAAGACGAACTTAAATTCTAAAATGGCTGAAAGAAAAGTTTTTCTTATGAAACCAAGGCATCAATATCATTTATCCCAATGAGGAGAATGTGCTTGTGGTACCCAATCATGAAAATAAAGAAGATTATTATGTGAATTCATGTTTGTCCAAATCGATAGATGAACATTAATTCTAAAAATGGTAGAAATAGAAGTCTTTCTTATGAAACCAAAGCCTTAAAATCATTTATCCCACTTGAAGAATGTGTTTATGGTGCCCAATCATGAAAAGAAAGGAGATTCTTATGTGAATCTAGGTTTATACCACTTGAAAGACGAGCTTCAATTCTAAAAATGATAGAAATAGAAGTTTTTCTCATGAATCCAAAGCATCAATATTATTTATCACAATGAGAAGATTGTGTCTATGGTTCCCAGTCATGAAAAGAAAAGAGATTATTATGTGAATCCATGTTTATCACAATGAGGAGACTGTGTCTATGGTTTTCAGTCATGAAAAGAAAAGAGATTATTATGTGAATCCATGTTTATCCCAATTGAAAAACGAATTTCAATTCTAAAATTGGTAAAAAGAGAGGTTTTTCTTATGAATAGAAAGCATCAATATCATTTATCCCAATAAAAAGAATGTGTTTATGGTGCCCAATCATGAAAATAAATGAGATTATTATGTGAATCCATGTCTATCCCAATTGAAAGATGAACTTCAATTCTAAAAATGGTAGAAAGAGAAGTTTTCCTTATGAATCCAAAACGTCAATATCATTTATCCCAAAAAGGATAATGTGTTTAAGGTACCCAATTATGAAAAATAAAAGAGATCCTTATGCGAATCCGTGTTTGTCCAAAATGATAGATGAACATTAATTCTAAAAATGGTGGAAAGAGAGGTTTTTCTCATGAAGCCAAAGCATCAAAATCATTTATCCCAATAAGGAGAATGTGTTCATGGTGCCCAATCATAAAACAAAAGAAGATAATTATGTGAATCCTTGTCTATCCCAATTAAAAGATGAACTTTAATTCCAAAAATGGTTGAAAGAGAAGTTTTTCTTGTGAAACCAAAGCATCAATATTGTTTATCCTAGTGAGGAAAATATGTTTATGGTGCCTAATCATTAAAGGAATTGAGATTATTTTCTGAATCCGTATTTGTCCAAATCGATATACGAACATTCATTTTAAAAATGATAGAAAGAGATGTTTTTCTTATGAAAGCAAAGCATCAATATCATTTATCCCCAAGAGAAGAATGTGTTTATGGTGCCCAACCATGAAAAGAAAGGAGATTATTATGCAAATCCAAGTTTATCCCACACAAAAGATGATTTACAATTCTAAAAATGGTAGAAAGATAAGTTTTTCTCATTAATCCAAAGCATCAATATTATTTATCACAAATAGGAGACTGTGTTTATGGTTCCTAATCATTAAAAGAAAAGAGATTATTAAGTGAATCCATGTTTATCCCAATTGAAAGACGAATTTCAATTCTAAAAATGATAGAAAGATAGGTTTTTCTTATGAATAGAAAGCTTCAATATAATTTATCCAATGAGGAGAATATGTTTATGGTGCCTAATCATGAAAATAAATGAGATTATTATGTGAATCCATGTCTATTCTAATTGAAAGACGAACTTCAATTCTAAAAATGGTACAAAGAGAAGTTTTTCTTATGAAACCAAAGTATCAATATCATTTATCCCAATGAGGGTAATATGTTTATGGTACCCAATCATGAAAATAAAGGAGATCCTTATGCGAATTCATGTTTGTCCAAAATGATAGATGAACATTAATTCAAAAAATAATGGAAAGAGAGGTTTTTATCATGAAGCCAAAGCGTCAAAATCATTTATCGCAATGAGGAGAATGTGTTTATGGTGCCCAATCATAAAACAAAAGGAGATAATTATGTGAATCCATGTCTATCCCAATTGAAAGACAAACTTCAATTCTAAAAATGATTGAAAGAGAAGTTTTTCTTATGAAACCAAAGCATCAATATCGTTTATCCCAATAAGGAAAATGTGTTTATTGTACCCAATCATGAAAGGAATTGAGATTATTTTTTGAATCTGTATTTGTCCAAATCGACAAACGAACATTTATTTTAAAAATGGTAGAAAGAGGTGTTTTTCTTATGAAAGCAAAGCATCGATATCATTTATCCCAGGAGGAGAATGTGTTTATAGTGCCCAACCATGAAAAGAAAGGAGATTATTATGCAAATCTAGGTTTATCCGACATGAAAGATGATCTATAATTCTAAAAATGGTAGAAGGAAAAGTTTTTCTCATTAATCCAAAGCGTCAATATTATTTATCACAAAGAGGAGACTATGTTTGTGGTTCCCAATCATTAAAAGAAAAGAGATTATTAAGTGAATCCATGTTTATCCCAATTGAAAGATGAATTTTAATTCTAAAAATAGTAGAAAGATAGGTTTTTCTTATCAATAGAAAGCTTCAATATCATTTATCCAATTAGGAGAATGTGTTTATGGTGCCCAATCATGAAAATAAAGGAGATTATTATGTGAATCCATGTCTATCCCAATTGAAAGATGAACTTCAATTCTAAAAATGGTAGAAAGAATAGTTTTTCTTATGAAACCAAAGCACCAATATCATTTATCCCAATGAGGATAATGCGTTTATGATACCCAATAATGAAAATAAAGGAGATTATTATGTGAATTCGTGTTTGTCCAAATCGATAGATGAACATTAATTCTAAAAATGGCAAAAATAGAAGTCTTTCTAATGAAACCAAAGCCTCAAAATCATTTATCCCACTAGGGAGAATGTGTTTATGGTGCCCAATCATGAAAAGAAAGGAGATTATTTTGTGAATCCATGTATATCCCAATTGGAAGATGAACTTAAATTCTAAAAATGGTAGAAAGAGAAGTTTTTCTTATGAAATCAAAGCATCAATATCGTTTATCCTAATGAGAAAAATGTGTTTATGGTGCCTAATCATGAAAATAAAGGAGATTATTATCTCAATCCATGTTTGTCCAAATCGATAAAGGAATATTTATTCTAAAAATGGTGGAAAGAGAGGTTTTTCATATGAAACCAAAGTATAATATCATTTATCCCAATGAAGAGAATGTATTTATGGTGCCCAATCATGAAAAGAATTGAGGTTATTTTGTGAATCCATGGTTATCCAAATCAACAAAGAAACACTCATTCTAAAAATGGTAGAAAAAAGATGTTTTTCTTATGAAAGCAAAGCATCAATATCAGTTATACCAATGAGAAAAAAATGTTTGTGGTGCCCAATCATGAAAAAATAGGATATTATCATCTGAATCCGTATTTGTCTAAATCGATACATGAGCATTAATTCAAAGAATGGTAGGAATAGAAGTTTTTCTTATGAAGCCAAAGCATCAATATCATTTATCCCAATGAGGATAATGTGTTTTTGGTGTGCAATCATGAAAAGAAAGGGGATTATTATGTGAATCCAGGTTTATCCCAATTGAAACACGAACATCAATTCTAAAAATGGTAGAAAGATAAGTTTTTCTTATGAAACCAAAGCATCAATATTAGTTATCCCAATGAGGAGAATGCATTTATGGTGCCCATTAATGAAAATAAAGGAGATTATTATGTGAATCTGTGTTTGTCCAAATCGGCAAACAAACATTAATTCTAAAAATAGGAGAAAAAGATGTTTTTCTTATAAAACCAAAGCATCAGTATCATTTATCGCAATAAGGAGAATGTCTTTATGGTGCCCAATCATGAAAAAAAGGAGATTATTATGTGAATCTAGTTTATCCCAATTAAAAGGCGAACTTTAATTCTAAAAATGGTAGAAAGAGAAGGTTTTCTTATGAAACTAAAACACCAATATCATTTATCCCAAGGAGGAGAATGTGTTTATGGTGCCCAATCATGAAAAGAAAGAAGCTTATTATGTCAATCCATGTTTGTCCAAATCTACGATAAACATTAATTCCATAAGTGGTAGAAAGAGAAGTTTTTCTTTTGAAACCAAAGCGTCAATATCATTTACCCCAATGAGGTGAATGCGTTCATGGTGCCCAATCATGAAAAAAAGCAGATTATTATGTGAATCCGTGTTTATCGAAATCGACAGACAAACATTAATTCTAAAAATGGTAGAAAGAGAAGTTTTTTCCTTTGAAACCGTAGCATCGATATCATTTATCCCAATGAGAAGATTGTGTTTATGGTGCCCAATCATGAAAAGAAAGAAGATTGTTATGTGAATCCATGTCTATCCCAATTGAAAGATGAACTTCAATTCTAAAATGGTAGAAAGAAAAGTTTTTCTTATGAAACCAAGGCATCAATATCATTTATCCCAAAGAGGAGAATGTGTTTATGGTACCCAACCATGAAAATAAAGGAGATTATTATGTGAATCCGTGTTTGTCCAAATCGATAGATGAACATTAATTCTAAAAATGGTA
>JBBYHK010028129.1:0-10169 GCA_038382065.1 Adansonia grandidieri | reverse complement strand
TCCAAGGTTTTTATTATTGACGAAATAAATCCTATTTAATTTCTTTTTTTTTGTTACTTAGTTCATTTTAATTTAGTTTTTAATTTTACTTTGTAATCTTTTAATTAATTATTTGGATAAAATGGAATTATTTTAATTTTAATACTTAGTAAATTTTAGTACAATTCTTCATCAGAATGATACTCTATTTCATCTGTATATTATTTATTTACGACAAGTGCACTTATGTGGTGAAAATTCGATATCAGTAATATAATAAGCAACAATGATATTTTATGCAGTTCAAAAAGTTCTCCACATTCGTGTTTTTATAAATATTATATAAATTATGTAAATATGAATAGGATAAAATAATTAAATATGTTAAAATTTAAATATGAATATACTATGTATGTTGAATATATCATATCAATTTTGTTAATAAATATCATATTTGTTAAACGTATTATATTTATATCGTATCTCAAATCGATAAATCACTCAAATTAAATTAAAAAATTAACGAATAAAATATTTTATTTCCATTACAACAACTATTTATTAAAAAAAACAAATAACAATTTTGGTAACTATTATAAAATAATTTATTACCCTCAAACTTTTAGTACATTTTTCTCTTATTTTTTGGGTTTAAGTTTTTTTATTTTTATTTTTTGTCTTTTAAAATTTAATTTCATTAAGCACATTTTGATTAAATTAATTTCCAAACACTGAATTCATGTTGACTAAAAGTATTGACAGTCTTCGTCTTCATGGTGAAACTTGAAAGGCAGACACTTTGAAACTTTCTTCTTCGTGTTTGGTGAGAAGGAAAAAAAAACTTCTTCTTTGACTCCCTGAAACTCCACTTAATCTTTCACTGTTTCCAATCGCTTTCTTTCATCTTCAAAAGAAAAGACATGGCCGAGGCTTTAGTTGGTGGAGCTTTTCTCTCTGCTTCACTCCAAGTTATGTTCGACAGGATGGCTTCTAGTGAAGTTGTGGACTTCATTATGGGAAAGAAACTTGAAGATGGGTTGCTAAAGAAACTGAAGCCAATGTTGATCTCGGTTAATGTAGTGCTGGATGATGCTGAAAATCGGCAGATTACAGATCCAAATGTCAGAAGCTGGATTGACGAGCTCAAGGATGCTGTTTATGATGCGGAGGACCTCCTCGATGAGATTGCCACTGAAGCTTTTCGAAGCAGGTTGGAATTTGATGGTCAAACCACTTCAAAGATGGTTAGTCGCTTTATCTGTTCTCTTAATCCTTTTAACAGGGGTATGGATTCAAAGCTAGAAGAGATCCTTGGGAGACTAGAATCTCTAGTCAACCAAAAGGACATCCTTTGTTTGAAAGAATGCCAAGGAGAAAAAGCATTTCAAAAATCACTTACAACTTCTTTGGTGGATGAGTCTCGTGTTTATGGTAGGGATGCTGATAAAGAAGCAATAATTATGAACTACTTGTACCCAGAAACTGATAGAATAGATGTGATTCCGATAGTGGGCATGGCCGGGGTTGGCAAAACCACCCTTGCACAATTGATCTGCAATGACAAAAGAGTGAAGGAATGGTTTGACCCGATAATATGGATTTGTGTTTCTTTGGAATTTTATCCTCTAAAGTTAACCAAGGACATTCTTAAAGAGATCGGTGTTAGTTGTGACAAAGGTCAGACGCTAAATCAACTTCAACATGAATTAAAGAAGAAGCTGTCGGGAAAGAAGTTTCTTCTTATTTTAGATGATGTTTGGCATAAGAGATATGTTGATTGGGAAGAGCTCAAAAATCCTTTCTCTTTTGGGGCAAAAAGTAGCAAGATTATCGTAACAACACGTGATGAAAGTGTTGCATCAATTATGGAGACTGTTCGGCCTTATCATCTTAGTATCTTATCCGATGAGGATTCTTGGGAGTTATTTGCACAACATGCATTTGTTAAGACAAGCGCAAGCATGCATCCAAAATTGAAGATAATCGGTGAGGCAATTGTGAAAAGATGCAAAGGCCTTCCTTTAGCAGTAAAAGTTCTTGGAGGCCTTTTGCGTTGTAAACTAGATGCTTATGAATGGAATGAAATATTACACAGCCCTTTGTGGGACATAGCCTATGATCCAGCACTGACATTAAGTTATCATTATCTTCCTTCACATTTGAAGAGATGCTTTATCTATTGTTCAATTTTCCCTAAAGATTATAAATTCAAAAGGGAAGAACTCGTTCAGTTATGGATGGCAGAAGATCTTTTGGCATACTCCAAAGAAAATGTAAATATGGAAGAACAGGGCAATAAGTGTTTCAATGAATTAATATCAAGGTCTTTCTTTCAGCAATCACGCCAGGATAAATCATGTTATGTCATGCATGACCTAATTAGCGACTTAGCTAAATCTATGGCAGGGGAATTTTTTGGCAGATTGGAAAGTGGTGATAGACGTTCATGGCAAATAACTAAAAAGATCCGTCATTTATCCAACGGTCAGGAAACTTACGATGTGCGTAAGAAATTTGAGAGATTATTCGAAGCAAATGGTTTGCGAACATTCTTAACTCTGAAGTCTTCATCGTCTTGGTTTTCTTATGTTGCCAACATGATAGTGGATGATTTGATAGTAAAATCAAGATGTTTACGAGTACTTTCTTTGTCTAAATATGGTAATATCGACGTGTTGCCAGAAAACATTAGTAATTTGAAGCATCTGCGATATTTGGATCTCTCTGAAACTTCAATTAAAAGGTTGCCCAACAGTTTGTGTACATTGTATAATTTGCAAACATTAATGTTGTTTAAATGTGCTCGTCTTGTTGAGTTGCCTAAAGACATGGGAAGATTGATCAACTTGCAACATCTCAATATCAGGAACACAAAGTTAGCACTGATGCCACCAGGAATGGAAAATTTGAAAAATCTTCAGACACTAACAGATTTTGTTTCGGGCAAGCAAAATGGTTCAAGCATTAATGAGTTGGGAAAGCTCAAGCGTCTATGTGGAAGACTTGCCATTTCAGGTTTACAAAATGTTATGTGTGCAAGGGATGCAAAAGAAGCCAATTTGAAGGATAAGTTGAAGCTTAAGGAGTTGGAGTTGATATGGGGTCAAGATGATCATGTTGCTGATGATTCAAAGCATGATAGAGAAATACTTGAACAACTGGAGCCTCATAAAAACTTGGAGCATCTTGTTATTAGTTTTTACAGAGGTACGAGATTTCCGGAATGGGTGGGGCAGTCTTCCTTCTCAAATGTAGTATCTTTGCTCTTAAGCAATTGTAAATTTTGCCTCTCCTTGCCCCCGCTTGGGCAATTACCATCCTTGAAGTCTCTCTGTATCAGAGGTTTTGCAGGAGTAGTGACAGTTGGTGATGAGATCTATGGGCATTGTGATGCTTCAAGTAAACCGTTTCAATCTCTTGAAACTCTAAGATTTGAGAATATGGCAGAGTGGGAAGAATGGTTTTGTTTAAAAGATGATGCTTTTTTGCTTCTTCAAGAGCTATACATTGAACATTGTCCCAAGTTAACGAAGTCTTTGCCAAAGCACCTCCCCTCTTTAATGAAACTCAATATTCTAGAATGTGAGAAGCTTGGAGGTTTGTTTCCAATGGCACCAAGAATCTGTGAACTTAATTTGGCGGCATGCGGTGCATTGCAATTGGAGCCATTGCCTTGTGACCTTCAGGAGTTAGGAATTTGCTGTCCGAATATCAATGATTCCATATTGGAGCAGATGTTGCAACAATGCACTCATCTTGAAAAGTTGGCTATCTGCGATTGTTCTGATCTCAGATCACTTTGTGAAGGTGGTCTACCCACTACGCTTAAGGAATTGAGAATCATTGATTGTGATAACTTGGATTATTCCAAAATCCTCTTGTATACATCCCTTGAATCTTTGGAAGTAGTTGGTGGGTGCCATCCATTGGAATCTTTCCCCTCAGGACTGTTCCCTAAGCTAAAACATGTTTCTTTCTCCAACTGTGAAGAGTTGAAGTTGATTCCTGCATTAGAGGGCCCTCACCAGCATCTCGCATGTCTCAGTTCTTTGGATATCCTTTTTTGCCCCAATTTTGTATCTTTTCCCGACGTGGGATTATCTGCCACCAATTTGACCACACTTGTGGTTTCAGGGTGCATGAATTTAAAGTCATTTCCAGAGCAAATGCAGTCCATCTTCCCATCCCTTGAATATTTGGGAATAGCCCATTGTCCAGAAATAGAGTCATTTCCGAAACAGGGATTACCCTCCAAACTAAATACTGTTGTAATTGAAAGAAGTCATAAGCTAATTATGAGCATGAAGAGGAGGGAATGGGATTTGCAAACACTACCTTCACTTACAGAATTCACAATCTTAGGTGCAGAAGAGATAGAGTCTTTTCCAGATGAACATCTGCTGCCTTCTTCTCTTACCCATCTTTACATATTCGATCTTCCAAAACTTGAGTCTTTGGACCATAAGGGCTTTCAAAACCTCACCTCTCTTCACCAATTGTATATCCAAAAATGTCCAATGCTCCAATCCATGCTGCCAAAGAGGCTCCTTACCTCTGTTACTCACCTTCATATTTATGAATGTCCTTTACTGAGAGAACGTTGCCAAAAGGGGAAAGGTGAAGATTGGTCCAAGATTTCCCAAACCCCTGCCATTTGGATTGATGAGGAACTCTTTATATAGCTGGTTCCAAAGGGTTTTAAAGACTTTCTGTAATTAATGTAATCTTGACTCAGGTATTTGCTTTTTCATTTTCATAAAATTCCGCACCATTCTCTATTTATTTTACAGGGTTCTTCCTTGATTTTTCTTTTAAAAATTCTTGGTTGATTGAGGTTTCAGGTTGTGCGATGTCTATTCTCACTTTTCATGAAAAGGAAAGAGAAGAAAAGAAAAAGGTTGGTTGGCTTTCTTGCATTCTGAGACTAAATTCTTTTCTACCTTCTCAGTACAAAGATTGAATTGTTCATTTGCAGTTTCAGATACAATTATTTATGTAACTGATGCTTCATTTGCTGCAAATTGTGTTACAGTTTTCCAGCACCTTCTTTGGAGTATCAATCGCACAATCTAATTTATGATTCCCCTCCAAGGGAAGTTCCTCTTGCATGATTTGCTTTAGCCTTGAGCTACAGGAGTTGATTTTTCTATCTCAGAATTATCTGCATGAAGTTTTCGATAGTTCAGTGGCTTCCCATCTAGCTTTGCATACCATCATTTAAAATTTAGATATCCTTGAGGTATGATGACAATGTCTACAGATTTCAAATCAATTACGAACAGGGACTTAAACTCTTTCCAGTGTGAAATCAGTGACTTTAATATCCTCCAATATCATACCAGAATCTCCTTCTTCCTTTCCACAATTCATTCAGTTCAAGGGTTATTCAAACGACTTGGACAGCTGCTCCTTTTGAAAGATCTCTCATTTGAGGGTACGTTCATTGAGCAACTCAGCCATCTAGATTCCATGAAATTTTAAATTGCATTTGAAAATTAACATTTGAGAGGATGGTTTTTTAAAATGTAGTAGAAATTATACGGTAATACTTATGAAGATATGAGTTATATAATTACACTTAAATGCATGGATTTATAAACTTACTCAAGTACTGACTTTAAAACACCTAGATAGAATATTGAAATCCAAAAGCATCCCTTTTAAACCCTATCAAATATAATGACTACACTATGCTCCAAAATATCGCTGAAGTAATCCTCAGTAAATGAAGAACAAACCAACTTCAATGTCACCCTCTCTGATACTTGTTTAGAAATGAAGCCTTAAGGTTTTAATGAATCCTGAAATGGTAAGAGCAGATTTTTTTCTGAAGACAATGAAGACTGTGGGAGCATTCTCTCATCTTGAAGAACTTTACTGAAGACTGTCTTAGGCTAATTGGGGTCTTGTCCTTCCAATGAAACTTAATAATAATTAGGTGGGGGCAGATTGTGGTTGGGTTTAACTTCCAACTGCAATACTGCATGAACTGGAGTTGGCTGAATTTGATTTGCCACCGTTTGAGGGATTGCCTTGTAGAGAAAAAAGCAAGACAAATCTGCATCCTTCCGCTTCTCCTGAAGATTAACCAAGACAAATCTGCACAAGTTGAAAAAAGCAAAAAGGGAATGCAATAACCCCAGGTCAAGGAAACAGTAGTCTCATTCAAATGTAGAGACTCTAATTCACTCCGGTGTAGCTATTTGCACTCTTTATTTTTGTGTTAATTAGGAGCTCCCTTTTTTTTCTCATTTCTACTTCATTTTCCATTTCTTCCCAACTTCATGTGCCTATGGTTTATTTACGGTTGCATTTTCTATAACTTTCTTTCGTAGAATGTGTAACTGGTCCACTGCATTTACCGTTCATTACTGTCAGCCTGCCACTTATCTTAGCAATTATTACTAGGCTTTTTCTCCTTATGTTACGTTCCAAGTTTAAGTATTTAGTCCTCTGCTTCATGCAAATTTTGACATTTAGTTTGTTTGATTTATGAATTCATTTATTATACTTCCCATTGACTTTATCATAATCTCATTTGTGCCTTTTTAGGTTATACATGGAGAAGAAGTGCTATAGGCTTCCATTTTCCCTGAAGTGAAAAAGGTATATGTTGCCATCAAGTACTTGCGTTTGGAAGCATTAGTTATTGTCAAAATGGAGAGAAAATGTCAATAATTCTGTTTCTTCACAATAACACTTTTTTCTGCAAAACAATAATTGACGTGTTCTCAACTCTAAGATCAGCGAAAATTTTAAGGTATTCACTTTTCGTGAATGTTCTTGGATTTGATAATTTTACTCCTTGAGAAAAAGGAATGTTAATATTACCTTGTTTCTTGCAGATTAAGAAATTGTTATTTACTAATGATTTCACTTGAGGGAGAGTAAGCTAGATTGCACCCAATTCTCTGGAAAATTAACAGCCATGTGATAAATTTAGTTAAGCTGGATGGGTCGTTGTTCCTTCATAACTTCTCTTTGACTTAGACATTTTTGTGCTATCATATTAATCAAGTTGGTGATTTCCATTATTCTCCCTATCAATATTATTTATATTATCCTTTCAGAGCTTTTCAAGATATTGGGATGTACTAATAGATGTTGAAGAGGTATCAGTAGCTCAAAACTTGATGGAGGTAGGATAAGTCTATACTTCCTGTGGGTTTACTCTACGAAGACATGCTTTTGTATCTCTAGGCTCACGACAACTAGTTCCAATTTGTGTCTCATCAATTGCTGTTTTTTTTTTCCACCTCTTTAAATACTTAATAGCTAAGGAAAAAGTATTTTATCATAATTCTATCCAGTATATTCTTCCCTCGGTTTTCCACTAAACAACCTAGAGTTCTACAACAAATCAAATGGAGTTAACTTGCGCCATCAATATATTATCAGTACTATCAAAGTTGTGAAGGTCCTTTTTGTAGAAATCTCATACTTATTTGAAGTTGAAAAGCTCTGGCACCTAGGTTTTGCCATTAATGCATGGTTTACAATTATTAGAAGAGATTTTTAACTTCTACACTCAAATTTTTGGTTGCCCCTACTGATTTCAGGCACAAGTAAGGCTCACATTTATGCTTCTCTAGTTAGTGACTTGTGCTTTCTAGGATACAAAGTAGACCTGCAGCCAATGATCTTCAATTGCAATGCTTTTTGTTCTAGGCTGCCAGTTACTATTTGAGGAATGCCTCATCACTTGCTTCGTGTTATTTCTGTAATTCTGTTGCAAATTTGAGTTGATTATTGGCACTTGGTGGAGTCCCTTCAGATCCAAACTTACTTTGTTCTAGAGCTAACAACAAAGCTTGCTTTCTTCAAGATATAGGCACCAATTACATAAGAAATTCAAGTGGTCTAAACCAGCTAGAGCTATTAGAGATTGTTTTTCTTTGCAGAAAGTTTAGCATGCTTTATTTCAAATTTGGGCTTGTCAGAGCAACGTAGATTGCAATGTTACATTTCATAAACTTGCACTTAATTAAGCTATAAGAGGTTTAAATTCACACACATCCTGTCTTAACATGCGAATTATCCTCTGCTTCATGCAAATTTGGACGAGTATTTTTCTTCACTTCTGAATCTATTTTCTCTGCTTTCATTGACTTTATAGTATTTTGATTTGTTCCTCTGTAGGTTTTAGATGGAGAACAAGTTGCAATAGGCATCTATTCCTCAAGGTGAGAGTGTGAATGATTGGCATCAAGTACTAAAAAGCTGGAAAAAGATGTTATGTTCTGTTTCTTTCACTTCACTATGACACCTTTTGTAGAAAACAACAATTCCAAGTACTCTGAACTCTGAGATCAGTGAAAATTTTAATATTGTTTACTTCTTTTGAATGTTCATTGATTTTGATAATGCCTTCATGTCAAAAATAGAGATGTTAAAGTTGCTTCAGTTCCAGCGGATTAACAGAAGGGTTCTTTGCTTGTGGTTTCTACAGGAAGAGTGGGCAAGGTTTCACCAAAATCTCCACATGTACTGCTTGAAAATTGACAGTTTTGAGATTACGTGAACTAGAGTTGGACAGGTTGTTGTTCCTTTTCTGTTGAAGTTTTCGTTTAGGTGCACAATTTAAACCACGGCATTGTCACTAGGCAATTTCCTTTATTTTCTCTATCAATGGTGGCTCCAAATTGCTTAGTATTTTTAATACTATTTCTTTTATCCTTTCTGATTTTCTTTCGTTATTAAGATGTATTATCAAAGTTTGAAGATCTCAGTAACTCACAGAACTTTATTAAGGCTGGTTAAGGACATACAACAAATCAAAGGAGGTAATTGGCACCCATAACTTTTATTTTTATTATTATTATTATTATTATGAAAGTTTTGAAGGTTCTTTTTTAGGATGTTTCAGACTAGTTTGAAGTTTAATATGCTATGTTAACTAGGTGAAGTCATTAGTGCACTAGTACAAATTTAGATCAGATTGTGTAACTTTTTCAAATACTTGTGCGACATTATTGTTCTGCTGATGTCAGGCAAATGGAGACAACTATGTCTAATTCCATTCTTTCTTGTATGTCCTGGAAGTTTATGTTTCCGTAATTTGGGTATGTAACAATACAGCTGTGGCATTGGTTGTCTTCCAAAGATACCACACGTTTGATACTGATCCAGTCCATTGTATGCCGAACAAGACTTCATTCATTGGTATGTAAATAAAAGGATGAATGAAGGCAGGTGTCCCAGAAACCTGTGGAGATATCTTGCTGCTCTCTAGAAAGACTATGAGAGAGTTAGGATGGAAGACAGCAAAGAGCAAGCGAGATGGAGACGATTACTAAATATTCATTTCATCGGGCAGCAGTTAATGATCTACTCTGTTACTTGTCTTGTTTTACTTGATTAGCTGTTTATTGTTCCATCTCTTGAATTGTCTCTCTTCCTATGTCAAGTAAGTGATTTTTTGAGTACAGTGGTGAGAATTTGGGTTTTCCATTCTTTTTTTCCCCGATGAATGTATACTATTTTCAGACTACTTGTACCAATTGATCAATTTTGGGAAAAACAAGAAGACCCTGCAACTAATGATCTTCAATTGTTGTTATGCCATCGAGTTCTAGGCTTTGTCCATTTGCTATTTGAGGTAGGCTTTTCATCACTTGCTTCTTGTTACTTACTGAGAAGTTCATTGCAATTTTTAGTCAAATGATTCAGTTAGTTATAGGTTTACTTCTTCATCAAAATCTGCTTTGTTCTCGAGCTAACAAAGAAGCACTGATTGTTCCAAGATTTTGCACACCTTGAGAATTTCAACTGGTCTAGTACCAGCTACAGCTTTTCAGCTACAAGTTAAACCTTTCTATATTCTTCTTTTTGAAATTTAGCTTGTTAAATCAACATAGAAGATAATCATCTATTATTCACCTATAGTATTTGAAATTTTTATTTTTCTTTTAAAGTACTTATGTTTGACATTTATGTTCAGTACATTTCGATATAAATATGAATATATAATTTTGTCAAATATATAAAAAAAGTCGAACATATCTATTTTGAACACATCAATGTATAATACTCGCTCCGAATTTAGGTAGGTAACATAATTGTTCATTGTCGTTTCAATTTTTATTTCCATTTTTTATTGTTAATTGCTTGTAATATTTTTAGCTAAAAGTTGTCCAAACCGCTTGACAGTTGACAAGTTGGAGCTTTCCAGAATAATTTTATATTTTCAA
>JBBYHK010028097.1:0-10170 GCA_038382065.1 Adansonia grandidieri | reverse complement strand
AAATAATAATCTAATTAAACTAGAACAAAAGAATCCTAAGCAGAGATCTAAATGAATTACTTTATTTCAGTAGAATTTAAAATGAAACAAAACTCTTATTATTAATGCTCCTGCATCATCTGTGCTGACCATCAACACTCATTTTATCAATGTAGTAAAAAAGCAGTGAATTTTTTATTACCTGATTGAAGTAAAGAGGAACTCTTGATGCTTGTGTGATTAGAATATCTTATTTGGTGGGAGTAACAAAGTCATATTAAGTTGTAATAAGCTGCTGTAAGATGACCAGATTACTTATCATGAGATACCTCGGTTGGTTACATCAAATGTTTAGAATTATGTTTGTCTTCACCTGTAGAATACCATAGGGTCATACTTATGTCGTTTGAAAATATTGGTTTAGATGCAGCTGAATCACATGTTATTATCTCTAGTGATTTAAGTATAATTCCATTTTGTTAATTGCTGTGTGATCCATACTTTCTAAAAGAAACCATTTGTTGCAAGTCTTATTGTCTATTTTGTAATTTGTTTTGCTACAGATTCTACTTGCAACGACATCTACAGATGGAAAATGTAGAGTATTTTCCACATTTATCAAAGGTGTTGATACAAGGTATGTTAAATATCATTATTTGGTGCCTTGCATTGCTATATGAGCATAATATCAATCATGTTTCCTCTTTTTTTTTTTGCCTAGGGAATTAAAAGCTGGTTCTTCTTCAGATTCAAAGTTTGGAGAGGTACCATACTTTTCTTCCTGTTTAGCAGTAATTACTTAATGGGTGCGTTTGATATGTTGGAAGATGTGGTGCTGCAACTTCTATTTGTTAAATCATATGTTTCTATGTGCACTGTTGTTAGAAACCCAAAACCAATAACTCAACCTACTAAAATCTAAAAAATTAATAAAGGTCATAGGGTTGTGTTCTACTTCTATTCATTTTATTGGTGCATCAATTTGCAATATGTGCAACTTATTTAATGCAAAAAGGGAAATCTTCTGGTGTTCTGATGCAGGAGCATCAAGATTAGAGTTTTGTCTCTTTCAGATTACTACTTTAGGATAAAGTTTTAAGAGATTTGATTCTTTTAGATTACTGCTTTATGGTAGAGTTTTATGCTATGGAATTATCACTTAGGGCAAGGCTTATGCTTTTAAGATATATAATTATCACTTGAGATAATTTTTATGCTTTTAAGATATGTAACTAGTATGAGATTTCTAATAGTAAACCTAGTTGGAATAAGAAATCTGGTTTGAGTAGGAGACTTAGTGTCTAGTATAAATACCCATTAAGGGTTAGCAGCTGATGTATTATTTTCTGCTTTGATATTAATCAATGTGGTTTCTTTTAGAAACCTATCTACTGTTTCATACTTCAATTATTTTTTGACCCTATCTCTATTCTTTGCTATCTCTTTCATTCCTACCCTACATCATGTTTCCTGGAAGGGGTCACTGTATTGTTGTCAGGGGCACACACCACACTCTAGGTGCTAGAACCCTTATATTGCCTTAGACGCAAGGCGCAAGAAGCTCTTGCCTGAGAGAAGTAGAAAGCAATATGTATATATGTGTGTTGGCCAATATGCATGATTTCCTTATGGTCTCATATCTGTTGTTGAATACTCAAACACTGAGAAATAAAGAGTTTGATATTATCCCCTTTCTTACTAGTAAGGGTACATCTAATGAAAAAAGTTAAAAACAAAAAAAATTAAAGAGAACTTCAATCAGGCAGGCTTTTTTTTTTTGCCGCCTATCGCCTTGCAAACGTGCACCTGATCAAACGCACCTTGCCTGAAAAGGTCTGTGTGTTTTGTAGGCAAGCACTAAGGCGCAAGGAGCAGGTGCGCCTAGGCGCACACCTTGACAACACGGGGTCACTATAATAAAATTGAAATTAGATAGCTGAATCTGTGAATGATAATGAATTATCTGAATTTTACTTTTTGTTACACATTAGTTTCCAGAATGCCAAGGTAATATCCTTGGTAAACATTTTCTCTTTTATGGTTCACAATGTCAAATTGCAATGTCAATTAGAATCCTCTGATAAACTGAATCTTGGTAAATAGTTGTGTGATGTCAAAATTTTGATTAGTTGTAAGAAATGCATGCTAAACTAACCTACATAGGCATGCATAGCTGCTTATTGTGATTCTCTTGCTTTTAAAAATCTTAGTTTGGACTATGGTTTTTATTAAAACTAACAGGACACTGGAAGTCCTGAAAAGGTAGAACATGGTGGCTATAAAGCATTGACATGACATTGATGTCGGGTAGGAATGAAAGAGATAGCAAAGAGAAAATAATTGAAGTAGGACATGGTAAATAGATTAGGGTTCTAAAAGAAACCTCTTTGACTGAATATCAAAGCAGAAAATAATACCTCAGCTGCTAACCCATAATGTTATTTACACTAGGTGCTAAATCCCTTATGCCAGATTTCTTATTCCAACTAGGTCTCCCTATTAGAAATCTCATACTAGTTACATATGTTAAAAGCGTAAAAATTATCCTCAAGTGATAATTATATATCTTAAAAGCATAAGACTTATCCTAAAGTGCTAATTACATAACATAAAACTTAATCCTAGAGCAGTAATCTAAAAGAAACAGAACTCTTAAAACTTTATCCTAAAGTAGTAATCTAAAGAAACAAAATTCTTAAACCTTTTCTTGTTTGGCAGTTGCTTGACTGTGTAAATGCTCCTTGTTGCTTTGCCTCTAAAACTTCGTTGGATTTTTTTTCTTCGACTTTTAATTGTTTTTCTTTGGCTGATATTAAAAGCTCCTGTTTTATGAGTAATAGCCTGCACTATAGCAAATGCGAGCTTATCAATGTCAATTGAAGAAAGATAGATGATTTATGCTCTACATTGCATTGGGCATGTGACCTTTGGTTTCACACTTTTGGGATGATCAATTGAATTTTAATTTTTTGAACCTCTTGGTGAAATAATGTGGTTACCAAATATATGAAGTTATGTTTGTTTGAAAATTGAGCCTTGGTAAGGAGACTATTTGAGATAATTTTTTATTGCCATGTCCTGCTGTATCCAATTCCTAATTTTTTAGAGGTTGCTGTGTCACCATAAATTTTTCTTGTCATAGCCGTATCATGTGCTCTTGCCTTTGCTTCTAGCATGGTAGAAATACAATAAGTTCTTTTTTTTTTTTTTTAATTTTTTTGTGAGAGTTTAAGCTTGACATGTTAAAGTTAGTTCTTAATATTTGCCAATGCATCAAAAGCAGTAGAAGCCTGGAAGGATAACTTCTCTGCTTTGTTTAATCAAATATTGGTCTAATCATTTAGCTGATGGAATATAATTGCTATTTATTCATCCTAGTATCTTGACATAGGCAGTTGAATCAGTTAAATTAACAAAACTTTTCTTGCCTCAGATTGACCCATGAATATTTTTATTGAGATTACATGCTTTATTTTTCCTTAATATGACTTGCTTGGATTCTTATGTTTTCCATCATTTATTTAGTTTAAATCAGGGTTCTGCACTTTCATTAACCTTTTGTCAATGCAAAGAAGAGATAACTTTTTTCTTTTCCATTTTTGGCACTTTCTATTTGAACAGCAAATTGTTCAGCTTGATCTTTCATTTTCATGGGCATTTGGTGTGAAGTGGTCTCCAAGTGGCAATACGTTGGCTTATGTTGGTAAGAAAAAAAATTTTTTTAAACTATTTGTCACTTGCGAAGATAAAGGTTGTGTCTTGGTATTTGTTGACTTGGAGAAAACTTTTTCCCTTCAAATTTCCAATTCGGCATTTTAACTTGGTTAATTGTTTGTTTACCTTCTACTGAGGGGAAATATAGTTGGAAACTAATTCAACTTTACAGTTGTTAAATAACTGTCATGGCATTAAACCACTAAACTGTATCAGTTATGCCTACATATTTGATTTAATTTTGCCTTTTTTAGGGGAAAATTTCTGTGTTATTAATGTCTTACTGCTGCTTGTAAAAGCTTTCTTCTTACCTGCCATTTATCTATTTTGCAGGTCATAATTCTATGATTTACTTTGTTGATGACGTTGGTCCTTCCCCTTTGGCCCAGAATGTCGCATTCCGTAATTTGCCTCTTCGTGATGTGGGTCAGCATCCACTCTTGTTAACTGTTTTTGCTTTCCTTTATTTAGGCCTAAACATAAACATCATTTCAATGCTGATTTTTTTGCTAATCACATAAAATACTATCAGGTCCTATTTGTTTCTGAGAAGATGGTCATAGGTGTGGGGTTTGACTGTAATCCAATGGTTTTTGGAGCAGATGAATCAGGAATATGGTATGTAAGATGCGTTATCGTTGTAATTTGCTGTACTTGCTTCATTCATTAATAAAGCTTTTGGTCTTGTTTTCAAGGGGATTTATCAGATTCCTTGGGGAAAGGAAAGCATCTTCTTCAGGTCCAAAATATGGTTCTCAGGTATGTATGTCATTAAAACTTACAGAATTCTTGTTATATTAGTGTGAAAAATTTCTGGGTGAGGCTGAGGGGGAACAGGGGGCAAGGGCAGAAATTTGTAAGAACAATGCATATCACTTCCGGGCCAGTTCCATATTTCTTATATAGAATAAAGTTAAAAATTCTGCACATGCTGCTAAACAAGGTTATTACTGTCAAAGTGGTAAGTTTTGGGTGATGTCCACAATGTTTCGTGAAAGAATTTCTCTGCAGGGCACCTATTGCATGGTAAGATCTGCAGGTTGTCTATTCACTTGAGTTAATCATGCAAAGCTTCAACTGTTGTGAACCCCGACATTAGTTTGAGCTCAGCCATTTATTCTAAAACAGTAGGTTTCTCAGTATGATCTTAACAGCAGTTTTAAAAGAATAACTCAAAGATCATATTGCAGGTTTCTCTATGGCTCTAGTCATTTTCATTGAAGTGGAGAAAACATAAAAAAGTAGTCTTTTTTCAAATATTTTTTCATATAGGGCCAAAGTAGTCAGTCGTACTGGTGGGCTTACCATTTTTATTCTAGTACTGATACGTGCCAGTAGCAATGTGTTTCGGTGTACTATTTCAAGTTTACCAATATTTTTCAAATATTTTTTCATATATATATATATATATATAGCCTATTTTCTATTTCCTTAATAAAATATCTATATTATATACACATGCAAAGGTACTTCCATTTAAAACACAGATGCATATGTATGTACGTATATATGTTTATATGCAAATATAAATTCGGATATTATAAATATTTAGCATCTAAATTTTTTAAACATCAAATAAATAAAATAAATATATTTTTTTTAAAAATATAGTAAATTATTATTAATTATTCAATAGTTTAATTTAATGAATATATATAAATTTTCAATGTAATTATAAAAAAAATGATCGAGACAAAAATTAGAAATCAGTTTAAAAAAAAAAAATCAAAGAAGTGAATTATTTTTGAAAAAAAATAACTGGTGCGAATCAGTATGTACCGATATTGATCAGTATAGACTAGCATAAACCAGTATGACTGGTAGAAAATGAGAAATGGTACGTTACTAGTATTGTTTCATTTTACCTTAAAACCGGTACAATACCGACCATATTGTATAGGGCCTAATAATATTTCTCTGGTTTAATTGTTTCCCTTTTGCTAGCGTTGACACCATATCTTGAAGTCTATATGAATCAATGAGCTGAAATCTTTGTAGCGAAAAGTGATAAATCAATGCTACTCCTAGTAGCTTTGTGTCCTAATGGCAACTCTTTCCTTTCAAGAATGTGGGGAAAGTTTTTAAGACTTAGATTGGAGCCAAAGCATTTTTGTATTACCTTGTTTCTTCCTTTTTCTTCTTGCCTGGGAAGGAGTGTACAGTGGTATAAAAGTTTGGGAAAATGATGCGGAGGTTAAATTCCATTTGTTCTATAACTTCTATGGCTAAGTGGACCGAAGTTACATGATATATAGTGCAACTTGTTTGTAGTAGTCAGGGAAGGCATGGAGATTTTGGATTCCATTGTCCTAATATTTTTATGGCTTCGATAGAATTTATGTTGGCCGATATATAAGGAGCTAATTGGGATCTTTAAAAGAACTGGGCTGACCGATACAAACTTTTACTTCCCTAGATGAGAGTCCTAACTTGAGGTTATGTCTATATTTTTCTACGTCTCATTCCTCGATTAGTTTATGAAAGTAACTGATAATGTGATGTTCTTAACAATATTCATAACTTGAGGTTGAGCTTTCCATGTTTTTATTCCTTGTCAGTTTTCTGAAGCATTTGGCAAGCTATATGGTCAATCAAAGCATGGATTGAGCAATGATACAGTTGAACCTTCAAGGACACAGGGAGTTGTTCATGAGAATTGCATCAAGTACTTTCTGCCATATTGTTCTTATTAATTGAGATATGTTTTTTTTTCTCAATTAAAAAGGAAAGAAAAAAAAAGAACACACACTTATGTGTTTCTTTCTAGATGTTTGCTTCTCAATTTAACCTCTTAGTTTTGAATATGGATTGGATAATAGATGCAGAGATGATACCACTTAAAAAAATTGAAGCTGAATGTTTAACATTTTCTCCTTTTGGAATTGTAGTTGTATTATACCTGTAAGGAAAGAAGGTCTTCGAACAAAGCGCTTCAGCACCTCAGGTGGGTGCAGGGAGATGACTGTTACTATTTTTACTTTGTAGATTCTATAAATTTTTCTTTGGGTTTTTGTCGTCATATTCTCATGAATCCACTCTTCGAAATAACAGGATTGGATGGGAAAGTGGTAATTTGGGATTTGGAAAACCAAGAAGATCTATCAGGTTATTAAGAAACGAATGGTGAGTGTTTTTTTTTTTTTTTGAGCCGATGTGCTAGTGTAGAAACAAAATGATAGAATAATATCGAATGAACCATGTTGATGTATGTGTATATTGATTTGGTTGAGAGGAGTTTGGCCGTACTGATGAATGGGAATCTGATTCTTAAATATTTGGGGAAAATATATAACCATATTTATGTTTGATGTAGTGCAGGATATTAGTTGAGAATGCTCTATACATCCTTACCTGAAATATATGTGCTTTTCTACAAGTTCAATTTTTTGGATGTTGGGTCTTTTTTTTTAAATGATGCGAATTCTTTTCTAGGTTTATCAAATATTACCTTATAGCTTCTTTTCTGTCAAATAATCACAATTTTTCATTTTTAAAATATATATCTCTAGCAAAATTATTGCTTGTAATAGCATCGAATTGCTCAAATTTGCTGAGATTGAAATCTTCTATTTTTTTAATTATTTTTTCTTTTACTGATTTTTTCAAGGATAAAATACGGATTAATAAGGTTGGGAGTCAAATAAACCTTTTTAAGGCTAGTTTGAATCTAGGATTTCGATTCTACACACTTTACAGGCCTTTAATGCAATGGGAAACAACAACGATAAGTAATTTGAACCTATTGCGTAAACTTTAGCCTCTGACAATTGGAGGGTGTTTTTTTTTCTTTCACGATATCATTCTCTAAGCCATAAATTATGGCTTAGAAGAAGGCTTCAAGCCTTTTTACAGTTCCCTTTCATCTAATAATAATGCACGTGAGGTTGCTGACGTTTTATGTTTGTGGTGTAATCATTTTATAAAATCTGAATGTTTAAATTTAAAAATTAAATTATTATTTTTTTACGTAAGTTTTGTATAATACGATGTTTTTTAATTATATTTATACGTTAATATCAATATTTGTTAATATTAAAAGATATAAAATTAATTTATTACATAAAATCAATTTGTTAAATAATTGATTATAAGAAATATGATATATTATCATATTAATATTTAAAATAATGATTTGATAAACTGGAATATTTAACATATATTATGATTTACATTTTGCATATAATATATATATATATATATATTATAACCATGCAAACTAATAATTAAATCATAATGGAAAAATGGCTTTATTTTAAGAAGAAATAAGATTAAAGTTTGAGAGCTAGTAAAACAATGCAAATATATATATATATTTCTATTAGTTATTACATAGTTTCTTGATATATATATATATATATATATGTATATATATATATAGGATATATTTTAATTTTTTACCACTTAAATAGTACTGATCAATAAACATGAGATGATATAATAATTTATAGACATGATGACACGAGATATATTGATAATATATGTTGTAACACGTTACAACTTGAATCCTGGCATATTCAACTTGGGAAAATATTTATGTTTAAAATGAAGGCTAATTGTTGGTGTGAATCACTTGCCCAACTTTGCATATTGCTATTATGAAATAACCGAAAAATTGGAGTTGCCATTAATTATTTTGGCCTAGGTGTGATTGGACACTTATTGAAACCAATGCCTTTAAATTTTGAAAATTCTAGTTTAAAAAGATTGATTTCAGCGTTTGTATGAAAAAACTAGAGTAAAAATTGTGTTCGAGAGTCATTACTCATGGGAAAAGATTAGCACCTCACAACGCCTTAGATTAGTACCATCTAGCTATACATTATCTTCGGTTGGTTTTCTTGGCTCTAATTTTCGATATTTAATCATAATCCCCTAAGATGTTTGGATGAATTTTAAACTACTCTGAAATTCCCTATGCTCCCCGAAGAGTGGCAAACCTAAGATGTTTGGTTTAAGGATATTTTCGAATTAGGCACTTCCTCGACATCTTCCCCACTGAAGTGGCCAAAGAGTCGAGGTAAGAACCTTGTCTGAAAATATTGCCTTAATTTCATTTTAGGAAATACTTAATCAAATTTTCATGGATGCATTGTCATCGTAATTAGGCAAGAGAGATTAGTCGCAACATATAATTATCATAGTAATATCTCATAAATAACACTTATTGTCCTTGACTTTCTCGGGCTCGAAATTCTTTGCTTGGGCCTGAGTGGTACTGGTGCTTGGAGATGCATCAACCTTTTATTTTTCTTAAGTTGGTGGAGCGTAACACCTACTGCTATGGGTTAGGTGACTAACTCCAGACAGTTCCATTGCAGTAATTGCGGAGGTTAGCTCTCCGATTATCACTACCTAATTTCGTATTTCCATGAGATAGCTTTGTTGCTCTTATACAAGAATGGTTTAGGTATTTCCACAACCAACTTTGGTGTAGGTGTAAAAAAACTGGCCTCGGGACTTGACTTGCCATAAAGAACGAGGGGTCGGTTTCTTCTGTAAGGCAACTGCATGGTTTCATCCCCTATCATGTTGATAGATTCAGTAGTAGGTGTGATTTCATGATAGAATTCTATCTAGCCTTCATTAATCATTCTTTGAACCATGAATCTAAACTCCTTGCATACTTGTAGGGTATGCCTTACAATAGTGTGGAAGTCACAGAAGTTGTCAGGATTGTCCACCAATTTTTCGGTTACGTTGAGCAATTTTGCCCAAATCAACGCTTGGCAAACCAATGACATTAGCATCCTTACTTCTTCTACGCTTGTCTTGACCTCATGTTTGTTTTTAGTGCTGGTCATGTTTGCAGCTGGCTCTTTATGGTTTGGTAAAGGATTAGCAGCAACATTTGGTCCCTAGCTCATCCCGAACTACAAAACTTTTGAGTTAATCAGATTTTGCACATTTTGCTTGAAAGATATGCAATTCTCGATTTCATGCCTTGCGGCCCCAGCATGGTAATCATAATGAGCGTTAGGGTTGTACCATTGTGGGTATGGCAACTTCTTTTTTGGGACATAGATTGAAGCCACTAAGTGATTTTGGAGCAAAGTTTGGTAGAGCTCCTTATAGGTCATAGGAATGGGATCAAATTGTTGCCTTTATTGATTCAGACCTCGATTGCTAGGTGCATTTTTGGGAGCTCGATTGCTACTTTGGTGAACTTGTGGAGGGTAGCTTTGTGGTGGGTTGGATGGGATTGCAAAGGATGGGTTGTAGGTTATGGCACTAATTGGTTGAGGGGGTATTGTGATAGGGCAAGAATACAGCATGCTTGCGTAGTGAAGGTCGGGTATTTACGTCATTTTGGCTAAGATGGGCTAGAATAACTTATGGCATTGGCCTCCCATTCCTTCTTCTTATCGGCAATGGGCTTCTTACTCAATCTAATTGTTTCCCTGGTAAACATTCTACTACTCTTAATGGCAGCATCGATCATTTCTTCAGAGAGCACTAAGCCTGCGAATTTTTTAGTGG
>JBBYHK010028065.1:0-10172 GCA_038382065.1 Adansonia grandidieri | reverse complement strand
TTAACTGATGCTCTATATGTCAAACCTGATAAAGATATCCCAAAATCCTCTTTTCAATCCTTTGAGTTTGTCAATGCTACTTATATCAAGGAAGGGTTGTCAATAGTTTAGCCCTACCTCTTAGAGTACTCATTGGGTTTGAAGTTGACAATCGACAAAGGTGCCCAGCCTGAAAAGGGACTCGAGAAACACTTTCAAAGAGTTGTTGAAGCTTTCAAAATGGTCAGCCAGATTGACAAAAGAGGGATAGGATTCAAACCCAATGCACAGCAAAAAAAAAAACGCTTAGAAAAAGAATGAAAAGAGGATGGTCTATTTGTCGAGATGAGACATGATGGATGAACCACTGATGTTCCCAGCACTTTGAGGGAGTTTTTGCCAAGGAGGATGTGTAAATACTAGTTTCACTAACACTGTGCTCATATTGAACATGGCATTTGAAGATTTCTCCATCAATGGGACTGATAAGCCAAAAATGTCAACCTCATGTTCAAAGACTGGTCTATGCCTTTCAGGGTTTGTTCCGAGTGTTTAGGTTGAGACTGATATTCATGTACTGTTTAAGTCTATTTTAAAGTAATGCTATGAATTAAACCTACATGCAGTCACCCAAAAGCATTGTAGGATCCTTTATGTGGGTAACATTTATTAAGAATTATCAATAAAAATGACTGAACATTTTGCATTTATTCTGTGTTCATAGTTCTTGTCAACCTTAAACCTTTCTTTACATAATTTTTCCACATTGTTTTTTTTCATATTTTCAGGTGTTCCGATGAAGATGACATGAATGTTCATACTGAAGCTTTAGAAATAAATTTTGAGCAATCAATCTATATCGATGAGGTTGAATCTGAAGAGGATCCTCCTCAGACCTAATAAGACTAGTTGAATAGGAAAAAAAACAACTATTAGCCCATAAAGAACCCACTAAAACCATAAACCTTGGAATAGAAGAAGGTCAAAAAGAGGTTAAAATCAAAACCTCTATAAAGCTATCAACTCGAGCTAAACTAATAAGTCTCCTTCAAGAATATCAAAACGTGTTTACCTAGTCCTATCAAGACATGCCTGGATTAGATACCAATATTTTAGTTCATAAACTTCCTTTCCAACATGAATGCAAACCAATCCAGCAAAAGTTAAAGAGGATGAAACTAGAAATACTCTTTAAGATCAATGAAGAAGTCAAGAGACAATTTAAAGTGGGATTTCTTGAGGTAGACAAATATCTTGAATGGGTAGCCAACATAGTCCCAGTTCCTAAAAAGGATGGTAAAATGAGAATGTGTGTGGACTACAAGAACCTAAACGAAGGTAGCCCTAAGGATAATTTTTCTGTGCCCCACATTGATAGCTTAGAGGTCAACACTACCAAAAATGTACTATTTTCTTTCATGGATGGGTTTTTGGGTTATAATCAATTTAAAATGGCAGCTGAAGACATGGAAAAGACCATTTTAATGACCATGTGGGGAACTTTCTACTATAAAGTGATGCCTTTTGAGTTAAAGAATGCTGAGGCTATGGTAACATTGTTCCATGACCTTATGCAAAAAGAAATAGAGGTCTACATGGATGACATGATAGCCAAATCAACAAAAGAGAGTGAATATGTTGCCAATCTATGAAAACTCTTTAAAAGGCTGTGCAACTACCAACTCAAGCTAAATCCTACCAAATGCAAATTTGGCATCACCTTTAGTAAATTATTAGGGTTTATTGTCAGCGTGGAAGGAATAAAAGTGGATCTTAAAAAGGTTAAGGCTATTTAAAACCTAACCACCTTGAACTCAAAAGGAAGTCAGAAGTTTCTTAAGAAGACTAAACTACATAGCCTGATTCATAACTTATTTGACCGACAAATGCAATCCAATCTTTAGGCTGTTAAAAAAACAAAATCCTAGAGAACAGAATCAAGAACACAAAGAAGCTTTTGATAAGGTCAAACATTACCTTTCGAACCCTTTGGTACTTGTGCCACTAGTCCCCGGATGATCACAAATCCTATATATGTCAATCTTAGACAAATCGATGGGCTGTGTATTAGGACAACATGATGAATTAGGAAAGAAAGAATAGGCTATCTATTACTTGAGCAAGAAATTTATAGAATATGAAAATCATTATTCATTTGTGGAGAAGATATGTTGTTTTTTAGCTTAGACAGCCCAAAGGTTAAAGCAATACATGCTATACCATACTACATGGTTAATCACCAAGCTTGATCCCATTAAGTATTTATGTGAAGCCCCTACCTTGTCCGAGGGATTAACCAGATGGCAAGTTATGCTTTCGAAGTACGACATCATGCATGTAAACTAGAAAGCCATTAAAGGCAGTGCAATAGCAGACTTTTTGGCAAGTCAAGCCATAAATGACTATCAACGTTTAAACTTTAAGTTCCTCGATAAAGACTTGATGTGCATATCTGAGGCAGAGAACACGATCAAGTGTGGGTCATCATGGAAAATGTACTTCAATAGAGCTTCAAATGCACTAGGTATGGAATTAAGGCAATTATTATCTCACTTGAGGGAAACCATTACCATTTCATAGCCAAATTAAACTTTGACTACACAATTAACATAGCTGAATATGAGGCCTACATCATGGGACTCTAGGCAACCATTGAAAAAGGCATTCGAACAATGTAAGTGTTTGTAGATTCAGCCCTTATCACTTACCAATTAAATGGAGAATGGCAAACACATGATGCTAAACTGATCCACTATGGGAATATGATATAGGAGCTCAATAAAGAGTTTGATGATATTTGCTTTCAACATCTACCTCAAGAAGAAAACCAGATTGCTGATGCCTTAGCCATTTTATCTTTCATGTTTAAAGTCAATCAAGAATTAGACATTGCTCCTATCCAAATGAGTATCCATTCAACCCTGACACATTGCCAGAATATTGAAGAAGAAAAGGATGGTTTACCTTGGTATCATAACATCCTTCAGTACATCAAGGATCAATGATACCCAAAACGTGCCATCAAAGCTGATAAGAGAACCATCAGATGATTAGCTACGAACTTTATTTTGGATGGTGATATTTTGTACAAGAAAGGCTAGGATCAGGTGTTACATAGATGTGTGGATGCCTTTAAAGCCAAAAGAATACTTGAAAAAGTTCATAAAAGAATTTGTTGTATGCATGCTAATGGACACTGAATGGCAAGACTAGTCATGCGATCAGGTTATTATTGGTTGACTCTTGAAAAGGATTGCATTGACTATGCTCGAAAGTGTCACAAATGCCAAATCTACACTAACAAGATCCATGTCCCACTAATACCTCTATATCACATGATAGCCCATGGCCCTTTTCTCTATAGGGCATGGACATGATTGGATAGATTACCCTCAAGGCTTTTAATGGGCATTGCTTTTTTTGGATTATTTCACTAAATGGGTAAAGGCAGCTTCTTATGCCAGTGTCACCAGATATGTTATGTGCAAATTTGTGAAATGGGACATCATCTACAAATATGGTCTTCTTGAACAAATTATTTTTGATAATGCACCTAACTTGAAAAATAAGATGATGCAAGTAGTCTACTCTTAGTTCAAGATTTAGCATCAAAACTCCATCCTATACTGCCCGAAGATAAATGAAGCAGTTGAAGTAGCCAACAAGAATATCAAGAAGATAGTTCAAAAGAGGGCTGAGACGTACAAAGATTGCCATGAAAAGTTGCCTTTTGTTTTACATCCTTATCCACAGTTGTACGAACTTCTACAAGTGCTACCCTATTTTTCTTGGTCTATGGCATGAAGGCTATCTACCTATTAAGGTTGAAATTCCTTCCCTTAGAGTTTTAATGGAATCATAACTTGAAGAGGCTGAATGGGTTAAAAACTGATATGAATAGCTCAATCTCATCATACAGAAAAGAATCAAGGCCATCTGTCATAGGC
Organism: Adansonia grandidieri; assembly: GCA_038382065.1. Classification (NCBI taxonomy): domain Eukaryota; kingdom Viridiplantae; phylum Streptophyta; class Magnoliopsida; order Malvales; family Malvaceae; genus Adansonia; species Adansonia grandidieri. The sequence goes on along the minus strand of JBBYHK010028065.1, from coordinate 6,246 downwards.
AGATGTATTAAAAGTGCATGATGAGAGCCTATGACAAAAAGGTCTGTCCTTGTCAATTCCAAGAAGGTGACCTGGTGCTTAAACAAATTCTCTTGAGCCATAAAGATACTCATGAAAAAAGGACCCCAAATTGGGAAGGGCCATATGTGGTGAAATATGTATTCTTTGAAGGAGCCTTAATCTTAACCTAGATGGATGATAGTGACTTACCCAACCCCCTAAAGTTTGATTCTATTAAGAAATACTATACCCAAGAAAACTTCAGGATGAAAACCTAAAAGGGCATCTTCTTAGTCCCTTGCCTACCACTCATCAAAAAAAAATCTAAAAAAAAGAGAAAAATACAAAACAAAATAACAAAAATAAAAAAAGAAGGAAAAAGAGAAAACTAACTTAAGTTAAAAACCTGAGAGGGTGGCTTAAGTGATCAGACCTCTTCATTCAAACCAAGCTAAGCCTAAACCATCATTACCCCAAAACCTATCTTCCTCATATTCAAGACCCCAAGTCATAACCTAACCCATCTGTTCTATTTTGACCAACCAAAACCTCATCCACACCCGTACTCGAAAAATGAGAATCGCCTAACTTTGAGACCCTATTCCACCATAAGTCAATAGAAACAATATTCTTGTAAGTAAGACAGCACCAAAAAGATTAATTGCTTGAGAGAAATCTCCGAAGGCAGTCAGTGAAGAATTTATGTAATCAACATCAAAGCCAATTGACTAAGAAGACTCCTCTTATCTCTTTTGTATTTCAAAATTTTTCACAATCTCATGAGTTTGTCATAACTTATACCCTCTTTCTTTGAATGAAAATACAGCTGTTTGATTTCTTGCAAAATCTTTTTGTAACCTTGCATTCCGTGTTGCATCATGTTTATCATTTAATTGATAATGCTTGATAAATGGACAAAACTAATAATAGGATTTCCTAGCATTACTTTGAAAGATAAAACTTTGCAGGAACTTTGTTTCATGTTGAAAGACTAAAAATAAACTCTTGGGGCCATAACCAGTCTTGCTTTGAGGCCCCACATCTTAAAAATTTGTTTAAAACCTTTTTCCAATAAGTGGTCATGGACTTTCTATACTTTTAAAGAAAGGACAACCTTAATATTTAAAGCCTCTGGAAATCTAGAGCAAGATTGATGAATCTTGGGCAAAAGGCCAACTTATCAAAACTGAAGAAAGCCTAAAACTAGCCATTGGATTAGGCCTTTAAAGTCATCACCCTTGCATCAATTAGGCAAGCATTTGCATTTCCATGCATTTTGCAGCATTTAACATCTTACAAGTATCAGCTCCCATATACGTAAGTCAAATTTATAGGGAACCTAAGGTACAATTTTTTATTTTGAAAAACCTCAAAGCCTACACAAGCTGATGGCAACTACCTACCTTAGTCCTCAAAGATAAGGACGCTTCCCCACCTCAAAGTCCCTACAAGTTAGTGGCAATTACCTACCTTAGTCCACAAAGAGCAGCAAACTTATCAAAGCCTACACAAGCTAGTGGCACCATGTAACCTATCTCAGTCCTCAAAGAGTAAGACTTTTACTTACCTTAAAGCCCATATAAGCTAGTGGCAACTAGCTACCTCAGTCCTAGAAGAGCAAGGGGCTTCCTTACCATAAAGCCCACACAAGCTAGTGGTAAGTACCTATCTCAGTCCTCAAAAAGCAAGACACTTACCAAAGCCTACACAAGCTAGTTGCACCATATAACCTACTTTAATCCTCAAAAAGTAGGACGTTTACTTACCTTAAAGCCTATACAAGCTAGTGATGCTTATTTACCTCAGTCCATGAAGAGCTGGATGTCTTTCTTTACCTACCTCAAAGCCCATACAAGCTAATGGAATATGTTTGAAAAAACTAAAAAACAACCTAGTAAAGAGGTCAAACCCTACAAAACTCATCAAAATCTTATTTTTTATAAGTTGTCTAACTCACCTCGACATGATACTAAATAACTCTCCATTTTTAGCAAGCACACAAATCTATCATCCCTTCCTAACAAAATGGTGTCTATTTCTCTTTGCCCTGTTCCTAATACTTAGCAACGACCAAAAAAAGGGCAGTTGTAGACACCTCATTTTATCCGAGCCAGTTTTTGGCATCCTATGAGTTAGGTAAAAGATGATAAAATCAAAAAATAGAAATAAAAACTAGAGGACGATTGTTAGGTGTCGTGTCGCTAGGCACTATTAGGTGATGCAACACTAGATGAGAAATTTTTTTTAGAAAGGTCCAAAATGCCTATGGGCTATATTAAAGAAAATATAAAATCAAGGCATCAAAGGCCACTTTTCATGGTGCCACCAGAGTCATTCAAATGAATACATAGGTCAATTTCTTACTATTTATAACTAAGTGAAGGTAACTCAAGAAGCTACAAGTATGTGCAAGTTATATTCGTACATGAGTATTGATATGAGGCCTTTGTGGTGTGAAAAACCAAAATTTTACATGTAGTATTGATACTAGAAGGTTTGGTATTGATACCCAAGGTGTGGTATCGATACCTGGCATGTTTGTATCCATATAGGCCTTGGTAGTAGCTAAAGTTATGATTTTTGGTGAAAAGTATCGACAAATAAGCTTGAGTATCGATACAGGCCTCTAAGTTTCTAGACTAGAAATAATTTTTACTCTTAGTGTTGATACATAACTCCTTGTATCGATACTCAAGGGTAAAAATTATCTTATGTATCAATACAACATGTTTTATATCGATACAATAAGCCATTTTGCCTTACTCAAACCATTTTTTAACCTTTAAAAATATGATTTAAACATGTTTTTGGCACTAAGAAATCATCATAACACACTATAAACCTTGGCTATGGGCCTATGATCGGATTTAAATAAATTTTAGAGCCCAAACAACCAATGACAAAGGTTACTTTCATAAGATATATGGTTATAAGATGGTGGCAGGCATATCATTAGCTAGAAGGCTGTTGTAGCCTGTTTGCTTTCTTTCTCAGCATGATAGAACCAATGAAAAGAAAACTAGCTAAGCATGGTAGCTAGAGATGTTCCCTGATCCAAGATAGAAAAATTAAAAATGCTATTGCCTTGTCCCCTAAAGGCATTGGCTGAGCATTAGAGTAAAAAGATGACTCTCTCTCATCTAAAAAAAATCTCTCAGCCATAAAAAAACTCTCAGCTATCAAAGAAGCTCTCTGGTAATTACAGAGAACTCTTTATCTATCCCCACAAATCTTCCATCAACTCTAGCTTTAACAACTCACTAAAACACTTTTTTATTGCCTTTCACCTATAACCAACCTCTATTCCCTTAGCTCTCTAAAACTACTAGTAGAGCACCTTTAAAAACTTAACCTTTCATACAATTCCATCCTCAAAACACCCTATTAGCAACCATATTACCAAAAAGCTTATTCCTTTAACCCTTTTTTGGCTAAACAATAGCAAAAAGAGGGAAGGAATTGAGCCTAAAGTTACTACTTTAAAAAAGGAAAAAACTTTAAGCTTTTGCTGGTATATTGTTTACCTTGTTCCATATATTTTCTGTTTTAATCATTCATTTCATTTTAAGTAGCCCTTCATGCTGCCATGACCCTCTAAATACTCTCATGCATTTTTGTTGCCTTGGTTATGGTAGTCCTAGGATCTTGATGACCCTTTTGACACCTTGATGTTGTTAGATATATAAACTCACCATGATTCATTTCCATCATCATACAGCCTCATTCCATGCATCTTTTGCCATGCTCCTTCCTTATTCACTTATCCATTTTATATTTAAATGGTTACCTTGATGTGTTTTAGGTATGTTCAAATATTTTTATTATGTTTCAAAGAGGCTCATGAAATAAAAATGCTGTCTTAACAACCCCAACATCCACTTTTTTGTATAAACACATTTATATCATCTCCATACACCCTATTTGTCATCTTCTTGCATCTGTGTCACCCATTTCCATGTTAAAACATCATCTTTGCATGTTTACATGTTTAATCCATGTTTATCTTTGTATGTTTTGTATTTTTTTCATGATATCTCCATTAAAATGCTTGCTTGTTGCTTACAAATTGATTTTTAGAACATCCTTAAGTTAAGTTCATGTTACCTTTAATAGATAAAAAGTAGCATGGACTCAATGTTTTATTAAACTGGTCTCCCAATCTTAGGGGCCAATCAACATTTAAGCTTTGGATTCATTATGAAATAAGTTCATTTTTTAAAAAAAAGGAAAATCTGTTTTACTATTAATCCTTGATCTTGAGTCCTATGTTCTTTTTAATGACATGGTCAATGCATTGTTCCATTGTCCTAAACTACCCTAAGATCCTGAAATGAACTTGTGAAGCCCATATTACTTTTTGTCGTGGATGTTTGGACATCCTAGACTTAAGTCTACCTACGAAAAAATCAAAATATTAAATAATCCCCCTTTTCTTATTTTGTAAGCACTATAGTCCAAACATAAAAAAATCATTTTTGAATTGTAAAATATTTCCTTTGATTTTTCTAATATTTTTCCTTTAAAGGGCAAAGAATTACCTTTCTAACAGTGTCTTATTTGCTCTCGAATCATCCCAGACAAGGGAGTTATGATTTTTCAAACTTTTGCAGTTTGAAACCCCTAGAACTAGCATGTAACACTCTGTTTAGGCCATTTTGGCCTGTTAGATGATTTTTACAAAATTTTTAAATATTTTTCCCAAAAAGTTCACAAAATTCCCTATCCAAAAAGGTAATATCTATGATATAATGATCTTGGATAAGCTTGGAACAATTTTTTAAATTCTATCATGCCATTTTAATTATACATGCTACGAGTGCTGAGACGAACCTAACTTCAAAAAATAAGTCCACCTAGAAAGGGATTTTATAGAATTTTTAGAATATTTTTATATTAAACTTTGTTGAGTTACCTTTCCAACGGTACCTCATTTACCCCCTGAAGCTTTTGAATGTACCAAAAAAATGCAAGAATAGAGGGGACAAAATGTTGTCCCCTATTTTCAACCTAATTTTTCAATCTCTTTTTATCAAGGCTTTCGGATGTCTAGAAACGTCCCCGTTTAGTCTCCCTTACAACATCAACCCTTTTAACTTAGATCAAGATTAAAATACAAAAAATAAGATTTTATATTAAAATTTTCACTAGTGGATATACTCTAACTCCATTACTCAAAAGGGATACTCTAACCCCATTTTTTTAATTAAAGTTTACATTTTCTCCTTGTTCCTAAATTTTTTATAACTTTGGGGATACTCCAATCCTAATACTTTGAAGAGATACTCTAACCATTTTTTTAAAAAGATATAATTTTTTTATCTTTATTCCTAAATATTTTTACAACTATATTTGAGAAGGTACTCCAACCCTGCTTTTACCTTAAAATTTTAAAATTTGTGCTCTTCTGAATGCCTCAAAACTGTTGATAGAAACCATCTTTCTTCTTCAAATTGCCACCGAATCCAGACTGATGTCTAAAATTGTCATTCGATTAAATCGAAGGTAATCATGAGATATATTTCGATCATCCCTCCTTTTACATTCTTTTGTTTATGATTGCTTATCTATGATATTATTATATTTCTCATTTTTTGCCTTACTAACTTGTTTCCTTCTATAATGATTATCGTGCATCCATATTTAAAATTTGTTTTCCAATAAAATTTAGAAGGCGATCTTTCATGTTGGCATTTCTCCAGTGCCTAATACGAAACATCCAATTTTTTAAAATCTAATTGGACATCGTTTTCACAAAAATCCCTATGTTCCTCACATCTCCGAGGCACATAGGAGATCTAATTTTCTTTTAAAAACCTTAATTTTTGTTTTCCAAAACTTTATGAATTAAAGAGAATTATATCTAAATAGAGACCAAATGGAACTGATTTAATCGAGACCAAAATGAGACATAGTTAGTAGGTACCGATTTCAGGCGTCGTGGGGATACTAGTCTTTCCCTATGCATAACCAAGTCCTAAGCCCAACCAACGAATCTTTGGCCTTCGTAGGCCATGAAATCAGTGTTCTGAGTTTGGTAACTCATAATATTATTTTTAATAGGCGTTTAACCTTTGTCTAGCCTGAAATGATCACTGGCAACATTAAGTTTATAGCTAATTCATGGTGGCCATCCGAGACTAGTTGGATGAGTGATTCATCTGACAGTCTTTTCCCTTTTGTCCCCATTATTATGCCTAATCCAAGTCTCGATCATGGGATAACTCAAAGGCTCAACCACAACCAACC
>JBBYHK010028033.1:0-10175 GCA_038382065.1 Adansonia grandidieri | reverse complement strand
GTGGTGATATAGAGAGCTTTATAGTTTCCTCTTACTCTATAAGGGATTTTATCATTGCTGAAAAGATATATAGTTGTCTATAGTGATGTTACTTATTAGACAATCCAATTGGCTTATCGGGATGTCTGGAGAAACATATGCCTTATTCAGGATCTTAAGGAAAGCATTAATGTCAGCTTTAAAATTCAATAGTAGCTACAGCACAGATAACTTGGTAAGCTACTTATTTAAATGATTGATGATGTTATTCATTGTGGTTGATGAACTTAAGGAATTTTATAGCTTTTTTCTCACTCATTAGCTCCTTGACAACTAACAGATCTAAGCTTTTGTTGTAGACTTTAGTGGCTGAGAAACATGAGTAGCATTCTTTTGCTAAGTTTTACCTCTTGATACAACTAGGGTATAACATCTACCACTCCTAGCTAGATGGCTTACCCCTAAAAGGTTAATATTTGCTACTTACTGATTTGATTCTTTAGTGTTTAAGGCTTTGCTTTCGTATTTCCAAGAAATCACCTTATCTTCTTTATAAGGGAAAAGGAACAAAAATTGAATGATCATCTTTAGTGTAGGTTGAACAAGGTAGCTTTGATTCTTGGTTGGCTGTCGAGCAAGACCAATACCTTTTTAACCTCGTAAAAATGATTGCTCTCATCCCTCTTGGTGGCATTGATAGATGGTACCTTGTTTGCTGACTAGGTATGTGAGGCTTGCTTTTTTCATAGAATTCAATGCTACCTTCATTCACCATTCTTTGCACCATAGCACAAAACTCTTTGCACCCTTGAAGAGTATGGCCATAGACAATATAGAAATTGCAAGTCATCAGCTCTCTTTTTTTTGTCCATTCACTCCACTGACCAATTTCTCTTGTACCAGGATTTTCCAAACCAAATTCATTGGTATTTTGACCTCATCTAAGTTTTTTATGACCTCGCAGTCTTCTTTAATAGCCATTCTACTCATATCTAACTTAACACAAGTTTGAGATGAACTAGCTCTAGTACTAGATTTCGGTTATTGTCCAGCCTCCATTTTTTTTCCTTTTGCCCTTAAAAGGATCTCTTTTGCTTGAGTCACTTTTTATGGCTTCATCAGTTGTTTCGCATAATACGACTACATATGTGAAGCTTCTTGGGATTCTCTTCACTACCTCTTCATAATAAGGTGCTTATACTATGCTGATAAATCTAACAATCATTCTTTCTTTGTCAACAAGGGGTGAATCTGGGTGGCCTCTTCCATCCACCTTAAAGTATATTTCTTGAAGCTTTCATCAGCTTTCTTTTCCATGTTCATGAGAGAGAAACAACTTCAGACCCAATCGATCGTAGGTCTTTCCTTATCTATAGCATTAATAAATGGACAGATGTACTCATCCCACTCCTCATAGAACTCAATTTTGGATCAGTCCATCATCCGTTGGACCATCTTTAGGAATAATGCATAGTGTTACAGAGTGTGCCCTTGATTGTACTGACAGCAAAATGGTTCAATGGTTTTTTACTCTAGTTTTTAATAGCTGACACTGTTCTTACTTTCATAAAAGCCTGCCATACCTTACTCATTGGGGTTTTAACTTCAATGATGCTCTTTTTAACCTAACTTTTTTTCCCTTCGATCACTACACCCACTCTTGGCTTTACATGGTTAGGAAGTGGACTAGCTCCAATGTTAGGTATAGTCCTTGTTCAACCTTAATCACACCCTTTTCTAATAGGCTTTGTACCTTTCTCTTAATTGATGTGCAATTCTCAATAAAGTGGCCTTATGCACTAGTGTGTTACTCATAATAGCCATTTTCATTGTACTGTTTAGGGTATGAGGGTGATCTTAGGTTTGTGAATACAAGGGCCACTAGCTGACTTACGAATAGACAGGAGTAAATCTCTTTGTTGGAGTAAGGAAGTGGCTCAAAATGTTCCCTTTCTTGGGTGCTTTCGATTATTTGGAGCTTTTGCATTGTTTGCATAGCGGGATTGTGTGCTTTGCACTGTGTTTTGAATGGGAGTCAGTGCGAAGCTCATTATCAGAATGATCCCAATAAAATAAACTAGTTATGGGATCAATGACTTAGGATTAAAACCTAAATGCAACATGCTCAAGATGTACATACCCTACATAGGGTATAGATTTCGATTGAACTTGGCAGAACTTTCACTAATAGCATTCACCTCCTTCTCCTTACCTTTAGTTGTTAATTTCTTAACTGACCTAGATGATTCTTCAATGGTTATCTTACCATTTTCGACAATGTTATTGATCATTTTGCCCAATATAACCATATCAATAAAATTTTTCATGGCATTTTTTACTAACCTTTCATAATAGAGAGCTCACATAGTGCTGATAAAAGTTGTTGTCATCTCTTTCTCGATCAAAGCAGAGTGAACTTCAACTACTTCCTCTCTCCACCTCTGAGCAAATTGCCTGAAGCTCTCAAAGGCTTTTTTTTTATGTTCATAAGGGAAAAATGATCTTCAGTCAGACATGTGCTTATATTAATCAAGGAAGGCATAAGCCAAATCTGCCATGTCTAAATTTTTATGGGATCAAGCCCTATATACCATCTAATAGCTACCACTATTAGACTATCCTAGAAGCAATGAATCAGTAGCTTTTCATGTTTCTCATATCTGGCCATTTTACAATAATACATGCAAAATTGAGCCATAGGGTCTATAGTCCTATTGTTTTTTTCAAAATCACATACTTTGAATTTAGGCGAGATGATGAGATTGAAAACCAGTCCTAAAGATTTTATGCCTACAACCCTAAATTTGTCACTTCTTTCAACAGCTCGAAGGCATTTTTCCAATGACTGATAATTGTTTAAGCTTTCAACATTTTAAGAAGACCTCTATAATTTTCCTTGTTTCATTTGCTTATTGAGATCTGAGAGTGTAGGCTTTAATGATGAAGAGCCCATACCTTGAAACCTTTGAACTAGATAAGGTGCTACTACAAGGTTAATGTAAATAAATGGTTCAGTAGATGGAATGTTTGTTGCCAGAGGATGTTGCCCATACAATGCCCTTCCTTGGGCATTGATGGCTTTAGTACCATCATTCAAGTTACTCTCAGGATAGCTAGTTCTTTTCTTGCATCGACTATGCCCGTTTATCCATTTTCCTTCAAAGCCTCAGACAATAACTTAGTTAATTCCATAATCTGAGCTTAGAGCTCTTTATTCTTACGGAGTGATTACTTTTGCGACTCCTTAAACATGATTTTAAGTCTCTTAATACAGGCTTGGTGATCATTTTCCATCACTTTTCGATTATTATGAGTTTTATACTGGTAGACACCTCATTTTATTCAAGCCAATTTTTGGTATCCTAAGAGTTAGGTAAAAGATGTTAAAATAAAAAAATAGAAATAAAAACTGAGGGATAACTATCGGGTGCCGTGTTGCTAGGCACTATTAGGCAACAGGGCGCCAGGTGAAAATATTGTTCTAGGAAGATCTAAAATGCCTATGGGCTGTATTAAAGAAAATATAAAATCGAGGCATCAAAGGCCACTTTTCATGGTGCCACCAAGGTCATTCAAATGAATGCACAAGTAAATTTCTCACTGTTTATGACTAAGTCAAGATAACTTAAGAAGCCACGAGTATGTGTAAGTTATATTGGTACATGAGTATTGATACGAGGCCTTTACGATGCGAAAAACTCAAATTTTCACATGTAGTATAGATACTAAAGGGTTTGGTATTGATACCCAAGGTATGGTATCGATACCTAGCATGTTTGCATCGATACAGGCTTTGGCAGTAGCTAAAGTTATGATTTTTGGCAAAATGTATCGATACATAAGCATGAGTATTAATGCAAGTCCATGGAGTATCAATACAGGCCTCTAAGTCTCCAAACCAGAAACAATTTTTGCTCTTAGTGTTGATACCCAGCTCCTTGTATTGATACTCAGAGGTAAAAATTGCCTTGTGTATCGATACAACATGTTTTGTATCGATACAATAAGCCATTTTGCCCTGCTCAAACCATTTTTCAACCTTTGAAAATCTAATTTAAACATGTTTTTGGCACCAAGAAACTGTTGAAATCCTTGGCTTTGGCCCTATGATCAGATTTAAACAAATTTTAGAGCCCAAACAACCAATGACAAAGGTCACTTTCATAAGATATATGGTTGTAAGAGGGTGGCAGGCATATCATCAGCTGAGAGGCTATTACATCCTTTCTGCTCTCTTTCTCAGCATGATAGAACCGATAAGAAGAAAACTAGCTAAGCATGATAGTTAGAGATGTTCCCTGATCCAGGAGAGAAAATAGAAAATGCCCTTACCTTGTGTTCTAATGGCATTAGCTGAGCATTAGGTTAAAAGAGGACTCTCTCCCATCTGAAAAAAAAACTCTCCCAGCCATAAAAAAACTCTCAGCTATCAAAGAAGCTCTCCAACAATCCCATAAAACTCTTCATCCATCCCTACAAATCCACCATCAACTTTAGCTCCAACAACTCACCAAAACACTATTCCATTTCCTTTCAGCTTTAACCAACCTCTCTTCCTGTAGCTCCCTAAAACCACTATCAGAACGCCTTCAAAAACTCAACCTTTCACACACTTTCATCCATAAAACACCCCTTTAGCAACCATATTACCAGAAAGCTTCTTCCTTTCACCTTTTTCTTGCTAACCAATAGCAAAAAGAGGGAAGGAACTAAGCTTAAAATTACTGCTTTAAAAAAGGAAGAAACTTCAAGCTTTTGTTGGTATATTTTTTACCTTGTTCCATATATTCTTTATTTTAATCATTCATTTCATTTTAGTGAGCCTTTTATGCTACCATGACCCTCCCAATACTCCCATGCATCTTTGTTGCCTTGGGTTGTGGTAGTCCTAGGATCTTGATGACCTTCTTGAAACCTTGATGCTGTTATCTATATAAACTGACCATGTTTCATTTTCATCATCATACAGTCTCATTTCATGCATCTTTTGCCATGTTCCTTCCATATTTGCATATCTATTTCATATTTAAATGGTCACTTTGATGTGTTTTAGGTATGTTTAAATATTTTTCTTGTGTTTCAAGGAGGCTCATGAAATAAAAATGTTATTTTGACAACCCCAACATCCACACCTTTGTATAAACACGTTTATAACATCTCCATATACCCTATTTGTCATCTTGTTGCATCTATGTCACCCATTTCCATGTCAAAATGTCATCTTTGCATGTTTAATCCAGGTTTATCTTTGTATGTGTTGTATTTTGTTCATGATATCTCCAGTAAAATGCTTGCTTGTTTCTTACAAACTTATTTTTAGAAACATCCCCAAGTTAAGTTCATGTTACCTTTAATAGATGAAGAGTAGCATGGACTTAATGTTTTCATCAAATTGGTCTCCCAATCTTTGAGGCAAATTAGCATTTTAGCTCGGATTCATGGTGAAATAAGTTTATTTTTCAAAAAAAAAAAGGAAATCTTTTTTAGTATTAATCCTTGATCTTCAGTCTCATGTTTTTATTGGTGACATGGTCAACGGGTTGTTCCATCATCCCAAACTACTCCAGGATTATGGATGAACTTTTAAAGCTCATGTTACCTTCTGTCATGGACGTTCGGACGTCCTAGACTTGAGTCTACCTAAAAAAACTAGAGTATCGAATAATCCCCCTCTTTTTGTTCTAGCAACACTATAGTCTGAACTTAAAAAAATCATTTTCGAACTATAAAATATTTCCTTTCATTTTGCTAATATTTTTCCTTTAAAGGGGATAGAATTACCTTTCTAACAGTGCCTTATTTGCCCTTGGATCATCTCAGATGAGGGAGTTATGATTTTTCGAACCTTTGCTATCTGAAACCTGAGAACCAGCGTGCAACATTTTGTTTGGGCCATTTCGGCCTGGCCCATCAGATGATTTTTAAGAAATTTCCAAATACTTTTCCCAAAAGGTTCACAAAATTCCCTTTCCGAAAAGGTATTATCTATGATCTAACAATCTCAGATAAGCTTGAAACGATTTTTTGAAATCCATCATGCCCTTTTATTATACATGCTTACAGTGTTGAGACGAACCTAACTTTAAAAAATAATTCCACCTATAAAGGGATGTTATAGAATTTTTGGAATATTTTTATGTTAAACCTTATTGAGTTACTTTTTTAATGATACGTCATTTACCCCTTGAAGCTTTTGGATGTACAAGAAAAAATGCAAGAATAGAGGGGACATAATGTTGTCCCCTATTTTTAACCAAAATTTCAAATCTCCTTTCATCGAGATGTTCGGATGTCTCGATATCCACATATTTAGTCTCCCCCACAACATTAACCCCTTTTGACTCGGATCAAGATTAAAATACAAAAAATAGGATTTCATGTTAAAATTTTTGCTAGTGGAGATACTCCAACTTCGTTACTCAAAAGGGATACTCAAACCTTATTTTTTTAATTAAAGTTTAAATTTTCTCCTTATTCCTAAACGTTTTTTTGACTTTGGGGATACTCTAATCTTACTACTCCGAGGGGATACTCCAACCTCATTTTTAAACAAGATAATTTTTTTTTGCTTTTATTCCTAAATATTTTTATAACTCTATTTTAGGGATATTCTAACCCTATCTCTTCGAGGGGATACTCTAACCTCACTTTTACCTTAAAATTTTAAAATTTTCTCTCTTCCTAATCCTTCAAAACTGTTTTGATGGAAATTATCTTTCTTCTTCAAATTACCACCGAATCTAGACTGGTGTCTAAAATTGTCATCTTGGTTATTCTTTAATAATCAAAGGCAATCATGAGATACATTTTAATCGTCCCTTCTTTTTATGTTCTTTGGTTTGTGATTGCTTGTTTATGATATTACTATATTTCTCATTTTTCGCCTTACTAAATTATTTCCTTTTGTAGTGATTATTATGCATCCATATTTAAAATTTATTTTCCAATAAAATTTATAAGGTGATGTTTCATGTTGGTATCTCTCTATTGCCTACTACAAAATATCCATTTTTTTTAAAATCCAATCCGGACATCGTTTTCGCAAAAATCCTTATGTTCCTCACATCTTTAAGGCGCATAGATGATTTAATTTTCTTTAAAAAACCTAAATTTCCATTTTCCAAACCTTCATACATTAAAGAGAATTATATCTAAATAAAGACCAAATGGAATCGATTTAATCGAGACCAAAGTGAGACATAGTTAGTTGTACCGATTTCGGGCATCATAGGGATGCTAGTCCTTCCCTGCATGTAACCGACTCTCAGGCCCAACTAATGAATCTTTGGACTTTGTAGACCTTAAAATCAGTGTTTTAAGTTTTGTAACTTGTAATATTGTTTTCAATATGCAGTTGATCTTGCCTAGCGTGAAATGATCGATGGCGACTCTAAATTTATGGCCACTCCATGGTGGCCATCTGAGACTAGTTAGATGAGCGATTCGCTTGACGGTCCCTTACCTTTCATCGCTATTATTATGCCTAATCCAAGTCTCAATCATGGGATATCTCAAAGGCTTAACCATAACCAACCATCATTTATTTTAAGTTAAGCACCATACCCTTCAAATCATCTGAAGTTTTAAAGGCCGAGCACATGACGATAGCTTGGCGACTCACTAGGGACCATTTTAGAGAGCTAGGATATAAAGAGCTATTTCTCACTTGGTTCTTGGTTTTGTGGTCTCCATAATTGTTTATATATAATTCTTTTTTATTTTTTTCCTACTAATCTCTATTGTTTATGTTTTTTTCCTACGATTGTTAGGGATTATTCATGCCTAAATAAATGTTGATTTGAATAAATATGGTAATATGGGAGTGAAACAAAAAGGTTTCATTGTTTCTCGATACACACCATGCACTTGCATTTGCACTAGATTCCTACCATACACCATGGTGTGGTTACTATCCTAATTATTAGGAGGAAGTGAGATGTCCGCCTTTATGAGTAACCTTTCGCATAGGCATGGCAAGACCTTTCAAAATGTAAATTACCTATGTCTTTCATAAGTACCCCTCTGCACTTGCATAGGAAAATACATCCATCAGATTAAACCCGTTCTGCCAAACCTACGATGGGCCTAGGATTAGGTTGCCTTAATTGTTCTTATCGGACGGAAAAACGACTCGGATATTGAAGTAGGCATCAATGTAAACCCATATAGTGAACCTTGTAAACTAAACCATGTCAAGCCATACTAGATGTTTCTAGAAAACCTCAAAGATTAAGGTCACTTGGGGAAACATTTCTTACCTTTACTCCTATATACTATTGGTTATGTGGGCGATTATGGGTGAATGTTGTCACTGGCATTTGTCTTTTTTATTTTCATGATCATTCCTTTAGGATATGCCATGGTGTTTAGTGGCAAATCCTTTTTAATAAGTGGTTAAGGACAAATGAATGCTATTACCTACAATGCCATCTTGAAATAGTCAAATCTGACCAGGACATGTCGTCATGCTACCCAAACGACGGCTTCGCATATGTTTAACATAAATGGTGATGAATGGACATCACCATTTAGATTGTCAGTCTTAATCCTCGCGAGGTATCATGTTGCTTTGTGAAGAAGCAATTTTAATATAGAAATGCTGGTATGCTACCTGTTTAATGCCTTAGCATTTATATTTATCATCTCTGCCCTCGGTATCGTACCACCTATTCTTAGGGCAAATTTTGTGATACATTTTTGCTACTATTCTGTCATTTCTTTATCTTTTACCTATTTTTTTGTATTAGTTACTAACTTGTTTTCTTTTTGCTTTTCTTCTTCACCATGTAGCATTTGATCATTATAACTATCATCATGGGACAATTGGCTTTAATGGATCAGTGTTCACCAAAGGGTGTCTGTCATGGAGCGACAGTCCACTTCAAAGCTAAAGCCCTTTGAAGAAGTTCGAGCATGGTCGAAGCACCGACAGCGTGAAGATGGAAACATCCTTAAACCAGGGCATGTCCTAATAGTGCATGAAAAGATCAAGATAGAGTACCGTTAAAATGATTGGCAAGATCTAAGGATTGTATGGACTAATTAGGATAGTACTAAAAGGGAATCATTTGCTAAAAGATAAAGAGATATTGCTCTTTGTAGACACCTTATTTTGTCTGGGCTAACTTTTTTAGCAACCTGGGGCATGGATATAAGAGAGGGCGATGATCACTTTTGAAAAGGTCAAGGAGGCCTATGGATCATATCAAAGATAAATGCAAAGATGTGGCATCAAAGGAAGTAGTTCAAGGTGTCCGGGACAAAAGATGTGAGAAAATTCACAATTTTGCTTAAATCTATCGATACATGGTTCTCATGTATTGATACAATGCTCTAACATGCCAAAAATTTGAAATGTCCCTATTTGTATCGATACAACATGTAAATGAATCGATACATGGGCTTATGTATCGCAAGATCTCATGTATCAATAATAAGCCATGCCAAGACCAAAACATGTATTCTGTAAAGAAATGTATTGATACATATCAACATGTATTGATACAATTGTTCATAGTATCGATACAATGTTTATTGTATCAATACACTCAAGGTTTTTGGACCAAATATATCGATACATTCTGTAATGTATCGATACATACAAGCCATTTTCCATGGTCTGGGCACTTTTGACTCATCCGCCATTGATCAAAAACTCGATTTTAACTCGTTTCTTTGCATAAAAAATGATCAAAACCTATATCAGATTATGAATTTCAACTTTTGAATTAATCAAAACATTTTTTTAAGTCTAAATTAGATCAAAAAGGTTAATATCACATTATCACCTTATTCCTCTCTAGATTGTTGACCAAGATCACCATCAACCACCCTATTTGTTGGAAAATCATTTCAACATTTAAACCAGCCACCCTATGTCCATCACATTGGCAGTAAATTGCTGCCACTCTATAGCCACCAAGCCGACACCACTTTGTCCCCCTTAAGAAATGACCAAAACACCTCCAAATTGGCTCTAAAATGCTGGTATAAATAGACCATTTCTATCTTAGCTAAAAAAGGTTAGATTCTAGCTCAGTTTCAGCTTCTAAAAACACATTCCTACAGCAAGAAAACTAGACTCCCGTAGCTCTTCACTCACCACCAAAAAATAGCCCTAAAACACTTATTCCTAACCATTACACATTCTAAAAATCACCCTCATCCATACCAGAACCAAAACCTCATTGTTTTTC
>JBBYHK010027990.1:0-10180 GCA_038382065.1 Adansonia grandidieri | reverse complement strand
GTCCATTTTGCATTTATGATTTTCAAAATGTTTACAAAAAAATTATAGGGCGACGTTCTGTGTCTGTATCTCTCTAAGACCTAATACTGAATATCCAATTTCAAAGATTAAATCCGAAGAGCATTTTAGTCTGAAATCTTAATGTTCCCCCCTCGTGTGTACATATGAGATTTAAACTCTCTTTGAAATCTGAGTTTATGGTTTTATACAAAACTCATGCGTTATAAGGGGACTATATCAAAATAATGGCAAGTCAAAATCAAAAGAACAGAAACCATGTAAAACATAGCTAGATGGCATTGATTTTGGGAATCATCGGCTGCTAATTTTTTTCCCACATTTAACCAACTTCCAAACCTAACCAATGAATCTTTGGACCATGTAGATTCTCAAATTGATGTTTCAAGTTTCATAACTAGGAATATCATTTTCAATAAGCATTTGATCATGCCTAGCCTCAGATGATCAGTGGCAAGTATAGGTTCTTGGCCACTTTGCGATGGTCATCGGAGACTAGTTGGACGAGCAATTCGTCTAAAGTCCTCCCCTCAATATTACCACATCACACCTAATTCAAATCTTGATCAATGGATAACACAAAGGCTAATTCCCATTTTAAGTCATGCGTGTCACTGTTCAAGCGAGCATAGTGTCGAGTAAGGGCATGTCCCTACATGAATTATTAACCTAGCTTTGGAGAAGAAAAAGTTTTGAGATGTTGTGGCAATGTTTAAGAAAGTTTTCAAGAAATTTATGGTCAAGGTCATCATTGAAAAGATTAGGGATGTGAAGATGACCATGGGATATAACCATGCACTCATAAATTCGTGCTGAAAAACTAGACTGCAATAAAAGATTTCTATAATATCTAAGTTTATCCCTGAATAAAACTAAGTATGCACTTTGCTTGCCTCAGCCCAAAGGCATTTAGAGATCTTTTTGTATTAGGACCTAAATATGCTAATCAGACCTTTCTTTTAATGGAAATGCATTAAGTATTTCCCAAATCACTCGTGTTTTTTTCCATTGTGTCAATATTTCTATATTTTTATTTCACTTGTTAATTTCACTTTTCTTTAGCCCAAACCATCTTTTCACCCTAGTTATAGGCTCTTTTTATAATCCAAAGATTGATTTAAGCAGACCATTCATGATGCCAATTTTGAAAAGGATTCCAAAGGCTACACTTTGCTCTTTGATCTGTTAAGACTTAATAAGTAAGAAAATAAGCAAATACTGCCTCATGAAAAATTGATCGAAGTCATAAATTTGGATAATGAAGAAAATAAAAAAGAAATAAAGATAGGAATAACCATCTTTTCCTCTACTAGAAAAGAGCTAGTTATGCTACTCCGAGAGTACAAAGATGTCATTGCATGGTCTTATCAAGATATGCCAAGACTAGACATAGATATTGTGGTCTACAAACTCCCTATCAAGCTTGAATGCATACTGATCTAGCAAAAATTAAAAAGGATTAAGCCAGAAATGCTACTAAAATGAAACATGAGATAAAAAAACCAGTTTGAAGCAAGGTTCCTCAAAGTAGTAAAGTACCTAGGATGGTTAGCTAATATTGTCTTAGTCCTAAAGAAGGATAGAAATGTGAGAATGCAAATTGATTATAAAGATCTGAATCAACCAAGCTGAAAAGATAACTTTTCTTTTTGCATACATTGATATACCGATTAACGACATCACAAAATTTCATTATTCTCTTTCAGGGATGGGTTTTTCAAGTATAATCATATCAAGATAGCTCTAGAAGACATGGAAAAAGTACTTTCATGATAATGTGGGGACTTTCTACTGCAAAGTAATAACATTCGAGCCAAAAAAGACTAGGGCAACTTATTAAAGAGCTATGATGACATTATTCCACAATGTGATATAGAAAGAGATAAAGGTATATGTGGATGACATGATTGCTAAGTCACCAAGAAAAGAGAATCATGTATCAAATCTCCAAAAGCTCTTTAAGAGGTTTAGGTAATTTTAGCTTAAACTCAACCTGATGAAATACACTTTCAGAGTGACATCAGGAAAGCTGTTGGACTTCATAGTTAGCAAAAAAGGGATAGAAGTGAACCTAGACAAAATCAAGGCCATCTAAGACTTACTATCCTTTCGAATGCAAGAAAAAGTGAGGATTTTTTTAGGTAGGCTGAACTATATTGCTCGCTTCATCTCCTAACTCATAAACAAGTGTGATCCAATCTTCTAGCTTCTCTAAAAACATAACCCAGGGAAATGGGATGAAGAATGCCAAGAACGCTTCGATAAGGTGAAACATTATTTATCAAATCCACTTATCTTAGTGGCACTAGTTTTGGGATAAACATTGATTCTTTACTTCATAGTTTTTAAAAAGTCAATAAGATGTGTGCTGGGATAGCATGATGAGGAAAGAAAGAATGAGCTAGTTATTACCTCAGCAAAAAGTTCATGGAATATGAGTTTAAGTACTCATTGGTGGAGAAAATATGTTACGCCCAATCGTGGACAGCTTAGAGACTTAGGTAGTACATGCTATGTCATACCACTTGCTTAATCACTAAGCTTGACCCAATCAAATATATTCTCGAGTCACCAGCATTGACTGGTCAAGTAGCTAGGTGGCAAGTTTTATTCTTAGAATATGACGTAGTGCATGTAAGCCAGAAAGCCATTAAGGGTTGTGCACTGATAGAATTTTTGGCAAGTCAGCCTTAATTGATTATGAGCCCTTAGATTTTAACTTCGCAAATGATGATTTGATATATATTTTAGCAAAACAAAAAGACAAGCTACTTAAAGAAAAATCTTGGAAGACGTACTTCGATAGTGATTCCAATGCCTTCAGTTATGGAGTTGTAGTAGTCTTAATGTTCATAAAAAAGATTATTATCTTTTCACTGCCATGTTAGATTATGACTGTACCAACAACATAATGGAGTATGAGGCATATGTTATAGAGCTTCCTGCCACTATTGAAAGAAAGGTTAAGACCTTAAAGGTGTTTAGGGATTCAATCATGGTAATCTACTAACTTCGTGAAGAATGAAAAGCCCAAGATCAAAAGCTAATCCTCTACCAAAATCTCATTTTGGAATTGGTGGAAGAATTCAAATATGTACGTTCCCCCATTTACCATGGAAAAAATTAGATGGCAAATGCCTTCTCAACTTAGGCCTCCATGTTCAAAGTTAATAAAAAAACAAAAGTCACTCTATCTGGATAAATCTATACAAAATCCTACCTTATTGTTAGAATGTTGAAATAAAGACATATGGTCGACCATGGTATTATAATATCATGAGATACATCAAGCATCAATAGTATCCCGATCATGCCATTAAAAACGATAAAAGGATTTTGAGAAGATTGATAATGGGCTTTATCACCAATGGCAATATACTATATAAGAAAGGCCATGATCAAGTATTTTTAAGATGCATGGACATAGCCAAAGCCTAAAAGGTCTTTAAAAAGGTCAACAAAGGGATATGTGGGACACATTTCAATGGCCACAAAGTGGCGAAACAGATTATACGACTAAGGTACTTCTAGATGACCATTGAGGGTGATTGCATCAATTATGCCCGTAAATGCCATAAGTTGCAGATCTATACAGATAAAATGCATGTTTTGCCCTCATCACTGCATGTCATGATATTGCCATGGCCCTTTTTTATATGGGGCATGGAAATGATTGGGCCAATTACTCTAAAGGATTTCAATCATCATCCTTTCATTTTGGTGGCCATTAACTACTTCAATAAATGGCTAAAGGCAAGTTCCTACACCAGTATAACCAAGGTGATGGTATGCAAATTTGTTAAGAGAGACATTATTTGTCAATGTAGACTTCTAAAAAGGATTATCATAGATAATACCTCCAAATTAAAGAACAAAATAATGTAAGAAGTACACTCACAATTTAAAATCATGCATCATAACTTTGTTCCATGTCGCCTAAAGATAAACGGAGCTATACAGGTGGCTAACAAAAACATAAAAAGATTGTAGGGAATACGGTTAAAACTTACAAGGATTAGCATAAGATGCTTCCTTTTGCTCTTCATGCTTTTTGAACTTTAGTTCAAACATCCACCAATGCCACACCCTACTCTTTGATATACTACATGAAAACAATACTACCCATCGAAGTGGAAATTTTTTTCCATACGAGTACTTACGAAACCAAGTTAAAGAAGTCGAGTGGGTGCAAGATCAGTATGAGCGGCTCAATCTTTTTGAAAAAAATAAATTTAAAATGATCCATCATGGGCAAATATACCAAAAAAATAAAGAAAGCTCATGATAAGAAGGTTCTCCTATGACAATTCCATAAAAGAGAGTTGGCCTTGAAAAAAATACTTCTTATTCAAAAGGATAGTTGGGGTAAATAGACTCCAAATTAGGAAAGATAACACATGGTTAAAAATGCATTTTCTAGAGGAGCATTTATTCTTGCAGACATGGATGGAGATAACCTATCGAATCCTATCAATGCGAATAATGTAAAGAAATATTATTATTAAAAAAAGTAAGAGAAAATTTTGAAAAAAAACTTAAGAAAACATTCAAACCAAAAAAAAAAACTTTCAAGTTGTAAACCCACAAAAATGGCTCGAACACCAAAAGGGATAAAGTACTATCAAGAAAACAAGATAGAAAAAAGGAATGGTCCAATTTAGGGAGTTCTCAAACATTTTAATAGGTATCAATACAAGGTTTTTGTTTAAGAAAGATCTCTAAAAAATAAAATAAGAAAGTTTGTCTATCAGATATTTAAGGTTTACCCAAATGCCAAATTTTTGTTACTTCCTTTTTTTCTTATAAACCTTAATATTACAACTTTCTTTGAATATAAGTATTTCCTTCTTCTTTGCATTTCTCACCAATAATGTTTGCCATTTTGATAAAATGATGAATAGCAAATTTAATCAAAAGGAATAAAAGGATTTCTTAATATTACTTAAGGAAAAGTTTAAATACTACATGGAACCCAAATTGCTTTCCAAGGTTATAGTCCATTTACGAAAGTGGTAATGGAAAGATCCCTAAAGAAGATGGAGACAGATTTAGTAAAGAAAAGATAATCTTAAAGGCATTTTCTGAAAATACCTTCAACAAAAATATAATTCATAAATGACCGAGAAAAATGATTACCAAACATAAGAGATACACTATGTTAGATTTTAACCTACTGCACTTATATAGTCGCATCAAAAGGAAATGTGCATTACATATGTCCACTTTAACATTCATTTTACGATTTACAAGCAACCCACTTCGTAAGACAATGAATGATTCGGTATATGTCATTCTTGTTAAAACTAAACCTATATCTTTTCAAATAGGTCAAGAGTCAAACTTATCTTTCCCTAAACAAGTCAAAATTTTAAACATGTATCTTTCTAAATAAGTTAAAAGTCAACCTTGTCTCTTTTTGATCGAGTCAAAATTTGAACCTGTGTCATTCTGAATAGGTTAGAAGTTAAACTTGTATCTTTCTAAACAAGTCAAAAGCTGAACTTGTATCTTTCTAAATAGATTAAGAGTTAAACTTGTCTCTCTCTGGACAAGTCAAATTTGAACCTGTATCTTTGTGAATAGGTGAAAAGCTTAATATGTATCTTTCCAAACAAGTGAGATCCAAACCTATGTCTTTTTGAATAGGTTAAAAGTTAAACTTGTGTCTTTTTGAACAAGCAAAAGAGGCAAACCTATTTCCTTCTAAATGGATCAAACCTAGGGATTCCCATCTTAGCCTCTTTCATTCTAATTTAAAATAATAAGGTTTTCCTCACATAAAAAAAAAAAAGAAAGATAGAAAGCAGGTTGAGTGAAATAGTATATTTGATCTTTGCCCATTCCCGATCTTCAACAATAGCCAAAGAGGGGCAGCCGTAGATACCTAATTCCATTTAGGCCCTTTTCTAAGCAAATGGAACAATATCTTGAGGTGAAATATACGCATTATTTTTTGGCATCCTTAGACTTAATTAAAAGGCCAAAAAAATTTAAAATAATAATAATAATAATAATAATAATAATAATAATAATAATAATAAGAGATTGTAGACGGCGTGTTGCCAACTGACAACAAGGCACCAAGTGAGGGGAAAAAAAGGGTTTAAAATGTTTAAAGAGCAAATTGAGCAATTGGAAACCTTTAGAATGTAAAAAAATGTCATTTCCATGAAATTCATGATGTATCAGTAGATTTCATTAAAATATTGATATATCATCGGGTTTTGATTGTTTTAAGACCTAGAAGTGCAATTGTATTAACACAATTGCATATTGTATTTATAAAATTGCAAATGATTTGATACAACTTCAAATTTTTTGGGTTTTTTAGTTTTGAAAAGCACATGTATTAAATAAACACCAATGTATCAATACTGCATTGAATTTTTCACCCGAATAAGATTTTTCACGCAAGTTTTCTTACATTTCTCCTTCTTAATGGCCTTGGATTACTTCATAACCATACAAGATGTCTTTCACAAACATTTTTACATTAAAACATAAACATGAGAACCACCAAACAAGATTAAGCCATGAAAGCTTAAATGAGCTTAGAATAAGTCTAATGCTCAAATCATGCATGGGAACTGAATATCATCTACTAACAGTTTTGAGTCTAGTTCAGTTGAAATTCAATGGGATGCCATTTTGGGTTAGAGTTAAAAGCTCTTTTTTGCATGGAGCCAAGATATAGCCATTTTATGGAGGTTCTCTTTGAGGGCATGCAACTGAGTTATCCACCAAACTCAGCTGAAATCAGCCCTATTTAGGAAGGTTTCAACCTTTAGTTAGATCACCTAGCCATGTAAAGAGATTTCTTAAAAGCAAGCATAGGTGAGTTGTCAAGATATGGATGTACATACCTAGCAATATTTGACACAATTGCACGAATATGACATGCATAAAGTTGAAAAACGCAACACGATATGACATGAAAACATTTTAAAAATTTATGTAATATGAATTATAAATGTATCAAAATTGATATAACTATAAAAAAACTTGGACACATTTATGACACGACAAAATATACGAACATGACACAGATACATGAATTCCCAGATCTAGATGTACTTCCCTGGGGATTAGATTATCAACCAAAATGGGGTTAAAAACACCTTAGGATGTTTATTAGAGGGGATCCCTTTAGTTTTCAATTGAGAAAAATCAAAGAGCCAAAAGAAAAAGCAAAAAAGAAAAAAAGAATGATATCTTTAAGATTTCGCCTAAGGTTGTTTTCTTTTATCTTCTACTCTTAATTTACATCTTCTTTTCTCCTTTATGAGAGCTTGATGATCCTAAGCCATGATTTGGTGAAGATTTATGCCAAGGTGTAAGAACCAATTTATGGCCAAATCTTGAGCTATGACTTTAAATTACCATATTTTGTTGTTCTTTGGTGTTTTTTGTTCAAAGTTCTGTGAAAACCAAGTTTCCATCAAGAAAATTTGTTTTCCAAATGTTTTATTCCTAGTTTCATGTAAGTTTGCATTATTTTTTTCCATATTTTGATTATGGCTTTACTTTTATGCTATCTATATTTCATGATGAGTATGATACATGCATTTTATGGTATCTTCTTGCATTATTGCCATGATTTACATGTTCATGCAATTTCCATGAATATATTGTGATTATGGCAACATTATCGTGCATATGAGTAAATCGATATATGTTCATGTTATTGTGGTGTTTTGAAAATAAAAATCATGTGTGATGCCATATTAGTATGATTGTTGGTGAAAAATGACATTTAAATATGCATTTAGAAGTGTTAGAAGCTTTTAGGGACCATTTTGTAATTTCCCATAATGATTCCATGCATGTTACAGGCCATTTTGCAATTCTCATGCATTTTTATCTCATTTTAGTCATTTTCAATGACTTAGGAACTTTTATAATATTTCACGCATTTTAATATCATTTAGTCATGGAACGTAGGAACTGTTATGTCATTTTGTGCATCTTAATGTCATTTTTTATGATCTAAGGACTTGGATGCAATTTTATGAATTTTGATGTCTTTTGGGTCATTTTCCATGATCCAGGGACTTTGGTGCAATTTCATGTATTTTATGTCATTCAGGTCATTTTCCATGATCTAGGGACTTTCATGCAATCTCATGAATTTTAGGGATATTTAAGACTTTTTTCATGATTTACGAAATATTATGCAGAGTTTAATGCATTTAAATCATTTCCTATGATTTAAGAACAATTCCATAATGTCCATGATTGTTAGGTCAATTTAAATTTTTTCCACAATCAAAGGATCATTTTGCGATTTTATGTATGTGCGTTGGAGTCATTTTCATGATGTTATGCCATATATTTAATATATTTATATGCTAATTATTATATAATTTTTTTCAAACAATCTGAGGCAATATCCTCGAGTTAAAATAGTTCATAAGTGTACTTCTAGTATATAAAAGTCACCACATTAATTATTTTATATAAAGGAATATCTCTGTGAACAAGTAAATCTAAATTTTCAATTCTCCCAAAACTAAAAATTTCATATTCCTCTAGGTTTTCTAAAGAGTTGCAAAATATATTTTGATTTTTAAAAAATATAAAAATTCATTTTACTTCAGATGAAAAAAATAATATTAATTATAACTAGTTTCAAAAATGGTGGATTATAATTAAATACCGAAAAAATTAAAATCAACCATATTGAAGACTTTAGTTAACACAGAGTTAATAGGTATCAATTTATAGGCGTCGTGCAAGGGAGATGTCTCACTCAATGCGTAATCAACTTTCAAACCTTTTTTACATAAATCCCTAGCCATCAAGTAGACTTTGTAATTTATTTTTTAGGGTTTCATAACCCTTCTAATACGGACTCCAATAGAAGACCAATTTCATCTGACTAAAAATAATATTGGCAACGATCCAAGTTATTTGATCATTTCGTAATGACCATTTAAGGTTAAATTATTTTTTAGGGTTTCATAACCCTTCTAATACGGACTCCAATAGAACACCAATTTCATCTGACTAAAAATAATATTGGCAACGATCCAAGTTATTTGATCATTTCGTAATGACCATTTAAGGTTAAATTGAATAAGCGATTTGTTCAACAATGAAATTCCATCCCAATACAAGGAAATCAAATTTATTCATTTATGTTTGACGTGTCCAACTTGAGTTCAACACATTATGACATTAATAATTATTAAATATTATAATTTATGAAATTAAAAAAATTATAAAATTTTAAAAAATTTAATGTCCATTTTCCTTTTGAATTCCATCCCAATGATCAAATGAATAAATTAAAGATGCCATCGGATATTTACTTCAACCACAAAGACGGCATAAATCCATTTGAAACTTACCTCGAGATGCGAGAATTGGGTTTTCAATATGACTCTTTCTTAAGTAGCTTTTAATTCTACAAAATTCAAGAAAACAAAAAGCAAGGCAAACATACTTGAAAGTGAGAGAAATAACATTAACTTAAATCAAGCTTACTTTGGGTTTTCATAAGTCTTTCTAAAGCGGGTTTCAATCCTACGAAATTCAAGAACACAAAAAGCAAACATAAACATATCCGACAGTGAGAGGAGAAATAATATTACCTTAAAATCTAGCTTACCTTTCCCAACGCTAGATTTGGATTGTAATTGTTTTTTTTCCTTTTTCTTAATTGAAAGTGTTATTTATGGACCAAATAAATTGTAACCATAAAATAAAATTAATCACTCGTAAAGAAAAACCCCCAATTGAAAACCCATAATAAGCCTTTGCAGTTACAAAAAATAAATTAATTAACATATACGAAGTATATATTTTCAATAATAACCAATTAATACATATTATTTAGATTTTAATACTAACTAAATGCTAAATAACAGACCGAGATTAAATTTAGAAAACCTAAAATTCCCCCATTTACTCAAATTTGGAATTGGAAATATATAATAATATAGATATAGATTAGATAATCTTCCTCTCCTGGGGAGTTGCTGCCGTAGGCCAAGTTAATCCCAGCATAGCATAGCATCATCTTTTTGAACCGAAAGAGAAAACTAAATAAATATAAACAGAACAGGAATACATACAAAACTTATAATAATTAGTATGCAAATTAACTAATAAATAAATATAAGCAAGTTTTCTATAATTTCATCCGTACAAGTTTTCATGC
>JBBYHK010027979.1:0-10180 GCA_038382065.1 Adansonia grandidieri | reverse complement strand
CGAGGATTGTCTCCTTTAAAAAGTTGCTCACATTCCAATTCGATGGCTTCAGACTTTTCTCTTACTTGTCTTTGCCCCTCTTTGATCCTTTTTTGCTCGACTTATTTCTTCCATCTCCACTCTTAACCATTTCATGCGAGAGTTTAGATTTCTCACCATTTCATGCGAGAGTTTAGGTTTCACAACCTTCTTTTCTTCTGCTACAAATTAAAATTTCATGTAGGTGTCAAAAAGATTTGAAATTCGACTCTAAGGAAGTTATAAATAGGTGAACCATGAATGTAATGTAATTTAGCTTCAATGCTCAGTAGTTTGATGCATACATTTTAAGAGGACTAAGCATGGTAAATCTATTAATTTTTAGATACAATATGATTACATGATACGAATACGATATAAAAAAATAATTAAAGCTTAATATATAATATAACAAGACATTAAAAAATATGAATATGATACGAATATAAAAACATGTCATAATTTTATCGTAAAATTATTATTATATCATTTAAATGAATATATAATACCTTAAATATGAAATATGATCATGTCATGTAGAACTAAAATAAATATATGAATGATGAAATTAAAATATGTAGAAACCTTTGAAACATAAATAGGTAAAAGTAAGAATTTACTATACAAAATCTAATGCCATATTTGGCAACATGAATTTGACACGTATTTTAGATTTTTTGATTGTGTTAATTTTATATATTTAATATTTATAGACATATAAAATTTTTTGTCCATTACTTTTTAAATTATATTTGTGACTTTTATAATTAATAAATAAATTTTTTATTTATAAATAATAATGATAAATATATTAAAAAATAATAGACAAATAAAACAAGTAATGAAGTAGATTCTAATTGTAACTCTGCAATTTTTTGAGAGGATTTGCTTCACCAGCATGCAGATAACCAATGGTTACTCAAATGAATTACATTAATCGGTCATGATAATAACAATAATGAAGAAATTAATGACGTTAAATTAAGATATGTACCTGATGGCCACTCTTTGATGCCATTGGATGCATCCTGTCGCAACTGCTAGCTGGGAGTTTGTGGCAGGCATTTTACCTTTTATTTCCTTGACACTTGGTACGTGCAAAGACACGTGGCAGAGAAATGATCACAAGATCCATGATCACATGATACACTTTAAATGGTCCAATCAGAATATTTTAAGCAATTCAAATTAATTATTACAGCTAGAAGTGTCAGATGATCACATGATTTATTTTACTTTTAGTACTACCTCGTCTCCTGTATAATGCCTTAATTTTTTATATTACTTTTTTTTAAATTAATTTTTGTACAAAATATTTTAAATATTTAATGAAACAAAATTTAATGAATATGCATCTGAAAACTGATTTAATGATTTTTTTTTTTTTAATTTCGATCGATGATTAAAATAAAAAGAACCAATTAGAATCTAAAAAATATCACTAAAAAACAAACTGAAATCCAGAAAAATCAAAATCTATTTACAAACTATGATTTCGTATTAACTAGTTATTCATAAGTCAGGGCCCATTTTTTTTTTAGTTTAGTGTCTGTTGTTAAAATTCTAACCTTTGTACCACGACTGATGAATTTTAATTATGCTACTGGGTTTAGGGTTCGATGATATCCCATTTCTCATATCCACAGACAACTTCAAGGGAAGAAGATTGAACAGAAGATGAATTCTTTTGGTGAGTTTCCTAACTTAAATTGTTTGATTGCTTCAAAGTCGTACATGCTTTTTCCATTATCCAAGCATATTCCTAGAATCATCGCATAGGGTGGCATCATCTTCGTTGACCTCATCATTTAAGTAGAGGGAAATTACCAGTAAATTGCATTATAATATGCATGAATTTGCATACTTTGATTTTAAAAATATAAGTGAAAAACGTTGACATAATTAAAATAAAACCAAATTGTACGTTATGTTCTGACGTCCTTTCATATGAAATTTCTCAATCTTTTTCCATTAGAAATAGACAAATTTTCTCGTTTGGACTATTCTTTTGCCCAGCTGTACCATTTGTTATAAAAAGTCAAATGATCGCTCAGTGGATCGCTAGACTATGCAAAAATGAAATGACGATCGCTCTACTCAGCCGTTAAACCTTGTGCTGTCGTACGATCCGCTGTAAGACTATTGATTTTCCCTTTTAAAAGACTTGGTTTAGATCTGACGATGAATGAAAGAATTAAATTCTAACCTTTGTACCACAACTAATAATTTTGATCGATGATTAAAATAAGAACAACCAATTTTAATTTTTTTGGGTATTTGGGTTTTCGAATTCATGGAGCTCACTTTTTGGAGTCCGATTTTCTTAACACGGGACTCATCTGGTAAATTACATATACCAATAAAAAGATCAAACTTCATACTATGAAAACCACTAAAGTTTTGACAAAAAATGATTACCGAAAAATTGAGTTCGCACACAATGTTGACTTGATAAAACAGTCAAAGCCTCATTTTTAGAATATAAAAAGAACTGGTTTCTCACGAAGTAGAAATCCACATCTGTTGCAGCAAGAACAATTGGAAACGTCTCAATTAGATCTTTCATTAGTACTCGATATGTTATCGGAAAGCCATCGAAATAACGTCAAAATAATTTAAAATTTAAAAACTAATAACACTAAATAATGGGCTTTATAAATAAAACTACTAAAATGTAAAATTAATTAAAATTAAGCTTAATCATATCTCAGATCTTTGATTCCATACCTAATCTCAAAATCCCAAAATCTCATTTCTCTTTTAGGGTTCTCCTCCCCTTTTCTGCCCAAACTAAAATTGTCAAACATTTTTTTTCCTCCTTTCTTTCCTTTTATTAAAATCCTAATATTTTAATAAAATCTCTTATGGCTTTACTAATATATTTTATAAAGAAATTGGGCTATAAATATATTTTTTCTTTTGGGCCGGGTATTACGCTAGTTTTATTTAGGCAAGATTTGAAAATTATGTATATATGGTTTTTTTTAATAATTTTATTTAAAATATTATATATTATATATTAATAATTTATTTCATACAAAGTTTAACATATTTTATATTATTTTTATCATATTTTTTATGCTATATAATTTGTCTTTATCTAAAATTATCTATTCAACAAGACAGTCAAAGACGATGGCTTTGATTCTTTTTGGTCCTATTAATTGTGATCCTTCATTTGTTTTTCTTCTTCTACATTTTACATTAAATTCCCTACTTATTGCTTTTGTCTTACATTAATAACTAGAGCTTGACCTTTTGTATTATTTGCACATATTGGTTTTGTCCTTTCAGATTATGAAAACTAAAACAGGATTTAACCCAAAAAAAAAGTGAATAGTAAAATTAAGTTAAAAAATGATAATTATATAAAAATTAAAATTTGATTTTGGTTCTATTTTTGAAGGATTTTCCTAAGGAAAATTTGAGGTAAGAAGTATAGTATAGTATAGTATATATATATATATATATTAAAATCTAAAAATTTTCAGTGAATTCATGAACATTTTTGAATTGATATAATTTTATCATTTTTCTGATTCTATATAATAGATTATAGATATAATAATATATTTAATATATATAGCAATTTTTTTCACATTGATTTAAAGTATTTCAATTTTATTCTTTCTTTTTTAAAGAGGATAAAAACAATCCCTTAAAAAATAATTAGTAAAAATGGGTGGGCAGCAAGCAAATGTGAACAATTTTTGTGTCCAAAAGCTTTGTGGAATTTGTTACTTACACTTTATGTCTAGACATGATAATTTTGAATACAATATGAGAAGAATAAATGCAATATGCTAATATAAATATGATATGAATATATAAATATGTTAAAATTTATATAACACGAATTCTTAACGTATCAAAATTTATAAAATACGTTAAATATGATAATGGTAAAAAAATAATGTAAATATAATATAGATACATGAATTCTTAAGTCTTTTATCAAAGTTGGAGATTAGGCAGGAAGAAAGAAATTAATAAATTAATAAATTAATAACACAAGTAGAGCAAGGAAGATGCGCTAGGAAAACCAAGGAATATAATAATGCAAACAACCTTTAGATTTTAGACCGTAAATAAATTTTTAAATAATAATTAAATTCATAAAATCAATTGAACAGTCTTTCCTAAATGCGCGACTCTTTAATGACATATTAATTAAAAACATAAATTAAAAACAAATACTTAAAAAGAAAAGGACAAAAATGTTTGTTAGACAATATGCCAAACACACAAAAAAAAAAAACGTGTTTGGTAGTTAAGTCACGTGCTAACATATTATTATACTTGCATATTATTAGTGTTATAAATGGTCGAGCCATTGAATACGCCAATACACAATCATATAGAAAGCAAAAGTTAGTATTTATTGTAAAATGCCGTTGTCGACATATTTATTGGTGGCTGCTGTAGTGGTGGCCTGTCTCTCAGTCTGGTTTGGATTAAATTTGCAGCCATTTACCTTGAACAATGCCCTCAGACCGCAACAGCTATTTGCTACCACCAAAACAGCTCTAATAACAGCGCCACCGGTGCCGATCAACTTCTACAAACTAAGTATCCAGTGGCCACCTTCTACATGCAGTTCGGGCATAACTTGCAAGCCACCTACCCCTGGCCAATTCACCATCCATGGTATATGGCCACAAGATGTGAACGACAAACCAGTCCCCGCTTACGATCCAACAAATCCTTGTACCACTCCGGCACCTACTCCAGCAAGTAGTCTTCCAGTAAGTAGAAGATCACCTTATCAATGTTTTAGAGTTTACTTTTCTTTATGTGAAATTATTAATTAATTTGTCAGTTATTTAACAAAAGTTACTATTTATTTATTTTGTTTTTTTTTTTAAAAGATTGAGTTGAATCCAATTCTACAAGACTTAACATCACTATGGCCAGACGTAAAGGACCCTCAAAACCTGACCGCAAATTTCAATTTTTGGGGACACCAATGGACAAAGCATGGAACCTGTTCTGATTACCCTCATCAACCTCGTGAATACTTTGACTCAGCTGTACAGCTTAGGAAAGGCCTAAATCCAGGTACATATAACAGTCAATATATTCACGTCATTTTTTATCATAATAATGTTTTAAAGTTTTATATATTTATATAAATTTTGGTATATTCATATATTCATGTCGTATTATATTTTAATATTTTTTATATTGTATAAATTATTAAATCTAAATTCAAGTGACTATATCTCGTGTACATATATATATATAAAGAGGGATTTACTTACGTTAATGTAAAACTAAAAAATTTTGTACTTTTTTTTAGTCATTGATTGATATTCATTTAAGGGTTAAGAGAACATTAAAAATAAGCAAAAAAATTAATGATGGGTTAACTTATGTAGTTAGCTGCTAGATAAATGCTTATTAATGACTAGAAAAAAGTGTAAAAATTTTTCATTATATATATATATATATATATATAGATAGGACACATGTACAAGTACACATAAATTTTGGACATATAAAACTTTAATTAGCCGGTCCCTAAAACCTGAATGTCCTATAATTAAAACTTCTAAAACCAGCTATTTTGCAACGTTTTTTGTTTAATTCTAAAATTAAAATCTTCTTTGCAACTAAGAATTGGTAATAATATTTTACATGTTAATTCGCTTCTTTTAGGTGTTTATCTTTATTAACTTCTATAATTTTTACTTATTCATATAATCTCTCATTAAATAGTTAATTTTCTCATTAAACGGTTAATTCTACGGCGGTTAAACCTTATCATTTCTTTTTAGTATAAAAAAACTCATGGTTTGATAATAAAAAAAATTATAGATATTGAAATTTGAACTACAAACTTACTAAATATTATCCCTTAATGATAATTGTATGGACCAAATAAATCAAATCCTGATTTAAATTAAACCTTAATCTTATATGAAATAAATAGCTGGTAATTCATATTAATTATTTCCACTTCTTATCATATTACATCCGATTTGATTTATATATTGTTTTGATCCAGTTATGGGACTTACAGTTGGATCAAGTTATACAGTACAGGATGTTGTAACTATAGTTCATGGGAAGGTCGGAGCCACTCCTGAGATTGCTTGCAATAAAAACAAAGTAACTAAAGCACTGCAACTGTGGGAGATTCGTTTATGTTATGTTAAGCCGACGCCGCCCCAGCTCCCGCATGTGCTCCGAAACTGCCCAAAAAATTTCTCAGGCCAGTGTACAAGCCTGACTGATCTTATCAATTTCCCTAGGTAGCTAGCTAGCTGCTGCTCTTTAGTCTACCTTCTCATAAAATCTTTGAATAATGTCCCCAAATAATAGTCGTAAACCCTCAAAATTTAAGGTTTTCACTTATTTCTCCTTATTTTTCAGTGTTATGGTAGAATTCATGTCATGTTTACGTATTTTTATTTATTATAATCATATTTAAATTATTTTATATTTATATATTATTGATGCATTAATCATTTATGTTATGTAGATTTCGATGCATTTGTATGTTTATGTTATGTTTCTATTATTTTCTTATATCATGTCTTATTGTTTTTTAGATATTATCATCATAAAAACATGTGTGATAGACATAAAAACATGATATAAAGATATACGAAAAATCTACTTATATTAATATAAATCTAAATTAATTATATACGCTTCAATAACATTTTATACGAAAATATATTTTCACCACAAGAAAATGTATTTTTAGTGACAGTGAAAATTGTCACTAAAAGCAACAAATTTAATTGTCAAAAGCAAATACCTCTGTCACCAGTTTAGTAGTGACTTTCGTGAAATAGTCACAATTACTCATGACCAAAAAAAACAACAAAAAAAGATGAATAATAGTGACAAGAATTTCTTGGAACTAGTATTTTTCTTTTTTAGTATCAAATATCTCGTCACAACATTTTAATAATGTCAAAAGTACGTAGTCACAAATATTAAAAGTATTTGTGACAAAAGTGCTGTCATGAAAAATATTTAATTATTAATCAATCATAAAAATACAAATTTTGTATAGGTTTATTAGTGAACCTTAAGTTTATTATGTCATGAAATAATCTAAACTTTTAATGCTTAATAAACTAACTGTTAGATTTAGCAATATCATTTTACTCATCATGCACATAAAGTTTTAAATTAATCCAATACATTACAAGAGAGAGGATTATTTCTGACAGAATTTTCGTCAAAAATACATGAAATTTTGTCAAAAAATTTGGTCACCGTAAATGAAGTAGCTAATAATATTTCTATCGCTTATAATTTTTATTTCGTAAACAATGTTTTTTGACGGAATAATTCTAATAATTCCATCCACAAAAACATTCTTTGACAGATTTTTTCTGTCACAAAAAAAAATTTGCAACTAGAAAATCCATTGAAAATAGTTTTCAGTGATGGAACTTTTCCATCACAAAAGGAATTTACGTCACTAAAAACTGTTCTCGATAGATTCTGTTTAAAAATTCCATCAGAAATATTTTTTAGCGATGAAAGTTTTCGTTGTCAAAAATCTTTTGGTTTTTTTATTCAATTTATTGCGTTATTTGATATTTAAATGTTTTTAAGTTAAATAATTAATTTGAAATAAATATAAATTCCATTTATCGTACTTAAAATATAAAATAAAAATATATAAAAAATAAACAAAATATAATTACTAAATCGAGAATATATTATAAAAAGATATACAATTGTATTACAAATTTGTATAAAAATAAAACAATACATCATTGTGGATGTGGAGGAGAAGGAGGAGGGAATGGTGGAAGACTGTTATCACTAAAACCGGACGCCCATCCATTACGGTGTCGCTAAAGCGTCTACAACTATTATGACTAGAATGAAAGGAAATTGAAAGTTTAATTCAAAGTTACTCATATAATTAATATAAGGAAATATGAAATTATTATTTAATAAAATATCTATAATTAAAAATAGTTCAACTTTTAACTTATCATCCTTTGCTAAGTCACCGAAAAAGAAACCGAGCCACTAGTGTTTTGGTGATGGAACCTTCTTTCTCCATCCTCTGATTCGTTGCCTTAACAGATTTTGCCATCCAAGCATCTGAACTCTAGAGCTCAATAAGCTGGTCCTATATAGAGACTATGATCTAGTCACATTGGTAACACTTGCAGTCCTCAATGCGAATAGTCTTGAAAGATTTGCATTGCCTTGTTTCACTCTGTTCATCATATTCTTAGACCGTTCCCTTCTAGTGGCCTTAAATAGTTGTCATACGATTTCTGTTTGTTTTGCTAGCCAGTGGCATTTACCCTATACTGAAAAAATTATAATTAAAACATTAGAAAAATCTATTTTATTTTGAAACTTATTAAAATCTAAAGTACAAGTTGATTTTAATTGAAAGTATACCTCAAAAATTGTGAACATAAAATCCTCCATCGTAGTTGCGATCTTCTTCCAAGTGGGCCATGGTGCACTATAATAATGCCTAATCAATGCAGCAATAGTGTTCTTCATAGTTGGCTTGATGAAAGTCCTATAATAAAATAAGATAGCTGTTAATTAAGATACAATAATTAATCAAAGTGAATTTATCACGACAAATTTATTATTAAAGTTGCATGTTTTTTAATATTATAAACTGAAACCTCTCAGCAGGGTTAGAAATAGACAGTAATGTCTTTGTCCGAGCTCTGCCCCCTTTCCTCAGTGTAGTGGATGAACTGCCTACCTCAAGTTGAGGAGCAGCAACTGGATCAATTGCCTCAGCCATCACTGTAGGTAGTGACATATCATCAGGGTCTGATCAACCTTTGCCATTTGAAACTCGAGAAGATGAATTGAAAAAATTATCTATATCATTCCTTAATGCTGGAGGTGTCACAAGTAATGAAAGTGGATCTTGCTCAACTGTCACGATTGTCTCTGCATCTGTAAATAGACTACATGAGACGGTTACCCTAAATGCCTGGAATAGAGCACCTTATTAGAGTTGATGACCTGCTCAAGCTTTACCTTTACTAGTATTGCATCATATCTATAATGATAAATTGAACAAAATTAATAGTTTTATAACATAAATAATAATATGTTTAAAAGATAAATATGTAATTAAATTAATTAAAATTTAATTAAATTATACCATAAACATGTTAAAAATAAAAAATTAATTAAATCATAAATATCTATAATGTAAACAAACTGATCATCAAATTAATTATGTAATTTTTAATTAAAAATTAAACAAATTAAATAAAAACCTAACTAAAAATTAATTAAATTGCAAAAATCTATAACGTAAACTAATTAAATAAAAATTCTCAATTAATTCAATTTATAAAAAATTTAACTTTCTTAGCTTTTCTATAGCATGATAAGGTATATGATGAGGAGCTAATCATCAACTTGAGAGAGAAGAAGAAGCCATAGCTTAAAAAATAAAAAATAATTATTTTTATACTTGTAAAAATATCCTAAAATTTTTTTAAGTAATCTAAAAAAAATTATAGAAATTCATAAAAATTAATCTAAAAATAACATCTAACCTTATAAACCCTAAACCTAATAAATAAAACATATATATACAAAACCCATTAAAAAATAATAAAAGAAAAAAAATCGAATATATAGTAGAGAGCTGAAAAGCCTAAAAAAAAAAAAAAAAAAATCACGTAAACCTACAAAAACACAAACCAATTAATCGGAATACAATAGATAATAAAAATACTAACAAAAATAACCCTAAAGCGTCAGAAAATACCTTAAAACTGTAAAAACTAGAGAGCATTTGAAAGGTTTTGGAATTAGAGGAGAATGAGGGAAGGATGGTCAATGATCGATATATATATATATATATGTATAGCAAAACTTTTGCTGGCAAAAGTTTAATTTTTTCCAATGAAAAAAATTCCATAAAAAAAGTTTTGTCAAATCGCTTTAGTTCCCAATGATAATTCCATCGGAAATAAATACTTCTGAGGAAATTTTGAACTATTTCCAATAAATTTTTTGTCAGAAATAATTTGGGCAGAAAATTTCCCTCCAAGATAACTTTCCATCAAAAAAAGTATTTCTGATAGAATTTTTTGTCAGAAATAGCATTTTGTTGATGGAATTTTTCGTTAGATATACTTTTTCTAATGAAAATAATTAAAAATAATTATTTTTTTAGTTATAAAAATTA
>JBBYHK010027958.1:0-10181 GCA_038382065.1 Adansonia grandidieri | reverse complement strand
ATTTAAATTGTTATTTTAGTAATATTTTTTTATTATATCTATGCTATGATATTAAACTTTGAATATAAATTAATTTACTATACATCACATATATTCACTATATTTGAATATAGCTTGCTAGGGCTTTGAAAGTTTGAACATAGGTTAATTTAGTATAGATAACATTTTTGTTTTCTCAAAACACTGCAATATTTGGATAAAAGCCAAGTTATACATGCATTATATTTTGATATAACTTGCAACTAGATTTGTTTAAGGGTTGGGCGAATCTTGATCCGTCTAAGTTAAACTTTAGACAAACAATTTGTAAATTCAAATTGACCCAATTTAAATTATTATTTACCAGTAATAATAATTTATAATTTAAATTTACTTATAAAAATGATATATGATGATACTAAAATATCTCTTAGATAATTTAAATGTAAAAAATAAAAAAAATCATATCTATTTCATATGTTATGACATAGATAATGATAAAGAAATTTGATATTATGAGTATTTTAACTCTATAATAGTTATTAATATAATTTTAATTAGTGTTTTTTTTCTTGTTTTTGTTTTTTTTTAACATAATTTCTTCTTTATATTTTATTTTTCTAAGTTTCTATATTTATTATTATTTGAATGGCATATATATTTTTATGTTTGAATTGATTTTATAAAATTATTTAAACAATAGGTTTACTTTTCCTTTTCTCTATAAGAAAAATGAATTAAACAAAATGAAAATTAAAAAAAAAAAAAAAGTTAGATTAATCTCATTTGCTTCAATCTTTAGTACTTTCATATATATATATATATATATATATATATATTTATGCAAATAAAAAATATGAAAATAAAATATAAATAAAAAACAAATGAAATAAAAATATTCATCTAAAAATAAATGAAAATAAATAATAAAAAATAGGTCCTTGGCTATCAAATGATACCAAAAAAAGGAAAACTGTCAGATTGTTTTAATATTTGGCACAAATGAATAGATTTTGTTATGTTATATCGCTTATTATAGATTATAAATTTTATGTCAGCTTAAAAAAAAATATGGTTTTGAAGGTTTAGAAATAAGGAATAATAAACAAATATGGTTTTGAAGCTTTCTTCGAAAGAATGACCAATTGTCAACCAACCAGGACCTTCAAAACCTTACCTTTATGTTATGTTACAAATTATAGATTTTTTGTTTACGTTGGTTTAAAAATAAGTTTAAATCTTGAGATTTTATGTTCAAGTTTTACAATACGCGAGATTTATTTAACTTTATATTGAATTTGTCCAACTATGTTTTGATTGATTATTAGTGACTTAATGATTTCTTATATACGGATATAAAAACTTGATTATGATTATCATTTTTCGCATAATTATAATTTCAGAAAAAAAAGTAAGAGTTATTGATAAGCAAATATCAACCAGTTGAATAGTCAAATTTCAATTAAAATTGAAAATCTTACTTTTATATAATAAATTAAATAATAATATTTAGATAAAAAATTTTTATATATAAAAATATGATATATAAATAATCATATTACATATATTTTAATATACTTATTTAATTATATTACGTTAATATTGTCTTTTAATATTATAATATATTTTAATTAATTTTTTCATATCATGTTATGTCGTAAATCATTTCGCTAGAGCCAGCCTTTGATAGGGTAGAGAGTGGGTGAAGATACCACTAGCTTTAGTTAAAGACTTGGTAAATTTTCTATAATTAAATAAAGTAAAATGTATTAATTATATTAATTTGTTATATCTTATTTTGTTAAAAGATATCCCAAAGAACATGGCACCTCCATCAATTTTTTTATACTTTTTTTTGTCTTCATTTCTCTGGATGTGTTGTTTATTTCTTACAATGAATGCCATTATTTTCTATATGTTAGAATTTTGGGGTCTTTAACATGTGGGTTATGGTGGAATTAGTGGGTTTTTCTTTGTATTCTTCTATAACAATCATATTTCCTTTGAAAAAAAAAATTATTAATTAAGTTCAACATTCATATAATTTTTTTTATTTTTATTTTTGAAAGTTCAACATTAATTTTTTTAAATCTAAAGTTCAAATTTTATGACGTGTGAGTTTCGTTTAATTATATATTGTTAATTATTTTGATTTATTTATTAATTATTTCTTTTTAATATATATTAACGATTTATTTGATAATTAGCTAGAACTTGATATGTCAATAATTTTGAACCTCAAACTTAATCTAGTTAATTATGCAACCACTTTTATGAGATAATATATAATTAGTTTATGATTCAAATTTCAATAACTGTAATCTTTTTTTAAAAAAATTCTAAGACTACGAATTTTGTATGAAATATAATACTAATTTTAAAAATATTGATGATGTGAATATACTTGCCGATAGTAAAATTTTCATCATAAAATCATCTTTATAAGGTGATATTCTATAAGTCTAAGATTTAAATTTTAATACCTGTAATTTTTTTTAGTTTTAAGTTGTAAATTTTTATGTAAAAAATAATACTAATTTTAAAAATTTTGTTAATATGAATATACTCATCGATAGTTCAAGCTTCGGCAAGAGTTTTGATAATTGAAATCAATCTGGTTTAGCTCGAATTACTATTTAAGTAATAAAAATTATTTTTTATTTAAATTTATTTATCAATATTAACTTTAAAATAATTTTAAAAATTTTTAATATTATTTTAAATAATAAAATAAACTTTTATCGAGCTGAATCTAAGTAAAAAAATAAAAAATTTCAAGTGCTATCAAACTTGACTCAAAAATATCTCTATTACTGTTTATTGGCTATTAATTATGTCAAATTTGAGTCATTTACATATTATAATTGTCTTGTCACGGTAATAAATTCTCTGGATTAAAAATTTTAAGAAATTGATAGCAGACCATTGATCCTAAAAAAATTTATAATATTATTAAAATAATTTACTGTAACGAAAGATATAATTCCATAAAGTTAAGATACAGCTCCATAAAAGTTAATTAATTAATAGAATTAGAATTAATTTTTCAACCAAAGTTATCTTTTTTGTTGGAAAACAGATAGTTATTTCTTTTGCATATGGACCTAACCAATTTAGATCCCATGTTGAAAAAAGAAATTAAATTAATCAAATTTTATGAATAAAATTTAATTAGCAAAGAGGGAATACATTTTTGGGATCTTAATTAAACCTGCATTATCTAAACTAAAAAGCTCGAGGGAGGAAATTACACCAATTTTGATTTAATCCACCTCTTAAAATTTTATTATAAGCGAAACTTAAGACTTAATTCAATTGATTTATATAAACATCTTTAAAAAGTAATATCTAATTAGATATATTCACAGATCGGATTTTGAAACATGTATTTTTTATTTAAATTTATAAATATTAATAATAAAAAAAATTTAAATTTTTTGTTAATTATTAATAGTAAATATAAGCAATCTAGGCAGGTCGAGGTAGGTCGAATTCGAATAGGGGGCAAATTTGAAAATTTTTTTGGGTCATCGCTGGCTCTGTTTGTGAATATCTTTACGTTCAAATAAATTAATATTTAAATCTTAATATTCAAAATATATTTTTTTATTCATATACTACGAATATTTTATAAATAAATTATCATCATCAATAATATATTATAAATTTAAACTTAATTTTCCAGCTAAGTAAAATGGTCATCATCAATAGCCTAATATAAAATTTCAAACTTAATTTTCCAAATATTCTTTCTTGAATCCAAAAGTCAACTAAAAATAATTGGTAAAAGTACACATCCTTTGCTTTAAGCAACTTTGTAAGTGGGGCAAATCACGTTTTCAAGAAAGGGAACCATAGAGAATTGTGTCTGCAGCATGTTAAAGATTTTTTTGAAAAAAAAAAAAATAATTATCTAATAATAATAACAACAAATCAATAAATAAATAAATTTTGAAAGGACAAAGACAAGATGGTTGTTGGGGTTGCAACTTCCTGTGGAATGAGTTTGAAATTAGTTAATTTCTAGAGGGGTTGAATTTTAAGCGCTTGAGACGCAAAACAATTGTATTGACAAACTAATTTATT
Organism: Adansonia grandidieri; assembly: GCA_038382065.1. NCBI lineage: Eukaryota > Viridiplantae > Streptophyta > Magnoliopsida > Malvales > Malvaceae > Adansonia > Adansonia grandidieri. The sequence goes on along the minus strand of JBBYHK010027958.1, from coordinate 6,116 downwards.
ATTTTGAAAAGGACTTGACAGCTAATTTGTTATTTTAGCATCCATTGCTAGTCCAAATAAAAATATTTATCGGTAAAATTTAATCAGATTTAAATGAAATAATTTTAATATTTTATAAAAAAATAATTAATTAAATTAAATAATCTTTTAGTAAAAATTAAAAAATAATTTTGGTATTTATGTATTTTAATTAGTAGTATTTATTGTGTCTAGTAATCTTTTTAATAAATTTATTTTAGATTTTTTACAAGTAGAATCGTCCACGAGATAAATCGTAGCTCAAAAAAATTTTTAATTTTTTTCTAGCCTTGATTTGCTCAATTTGATCGATTAATATTATATATTTATTATTCATAATTAACAAAAATTAAAAAATTATTTTTATAGTAATATTTATATTTTTATAATTAAATTTAAATAAATAATATTTTAATATTATTAAATATTAAATTAAGTCAAATCAGATGAACTCAATTTGATAAAAATATACCTAAAAATCTGACCCAGTTAATCCTATGGACGGGTCTATTTATAGGTATCCTTTTTTTTTTAAGAAAAAAAATTTCTTAGATTTTATGGAATGGAATTTCTAGTTAACAATAACAAACTTGTCAATTTTATATATTTATTTATAAAAAGACAAGTGTTTTTGCAAACTGGCATCCATTGTTTTGTAATTTTTATGAAGTAAGGTCCACGCGTCATTTGCTTAGCTGTTAGCACCATTCTTTGCAAGGAATTTTACTTTGTCACACGGTTTTCCGTTTTTTCCTGCTCTATTTCAAATGAGCGATGACTTCCTTTAAAAAAAAAAAAAAAACTATAATTCATATATATATATATATTATGTGCTATTTTATTATAATTAAGTTTAAGATTTTTTTATATTTATATAAATTTTAAAATATTAATAATTTATATTATATAAATTTTAAATATTAATATATTTGTGTAGTGTTTATTTTAATTATTATTTTTTAAGTATTATATTTATGTAATTGTGTTAGATATTATTAAGTCTAAAATACGATAAAAAACCTTAAAAATCAAAAATTTTGATTTTTTATAAATAGAGATGAGTTCGTGAATTAGACCAATGCATAATTTTAACGAAATTTATAATTATCAAACTTCACTTGATTCGAAATATATATGTGCTAATTAAACCTAATTATAAGTAAAAGTAAACAAGAAAATTGCTTGAGTACTTTTCTAAATGTATACCAATTAATTTAGGCCTTTCACTGTCATTGTTGATTTCAATCACAAGAAAGAAATTAATTTGTTTCTTTTTAACAACTTGTAGGAAAACTTACAATCAAATAAACTTTTGTTAAAATATGAAAAGGGTTTAGCAACTCAAACTTCACCTCACAGTTAAAGTGATACATAAATATATAGAAAGAAAATGTATAAAATATAAAAAAAATTCCTAAAAAAAATAATTAAATTAATCTTTAACTAGTGCTTATAAAAATAAATTAACAGAACCCTTCATTTATATATATTTATATATATATTGTATTTGCATATCATATTCACAAGATTACAGATTTGTCCTCAAAACAGCACTCGCATAATTAAGGTTTAAGGTTTAAGGTTTCATCTTAAAGATTTTAAATTTGAATATTGAGATGAATCGATTTAAATTTACAAGATACCAGATCAGACTACTTTTTTTAAAATCGGAGTAAAAGTTAAATTGAATAAGTAATATATATAATTTTAATATTAAATAAGCAATAAATATATTAAATAATTAATAAAAATATAAATTTGGTTTAATGATATGATTTTTAATATAAAACTAAAAATTTAAATGTTCAAATTTCATCACTTAAAAATTATAAAATAATCTAAAATCTATTTTTTATTGTGTATAAATTTTTTAATCAGTTCAATCACCAACTTTAGATACCATATTAAAATTTTAATTTCTTATTAAATCAATTCGATCAATTAATTTAATCTAATTTTTTAAGTCTTGTTTCCCATTATATAATCTAATATCACATGCGTGTATGTGTGTATATATATATAATTGGTCCAATACATACTTTTAAAGTCATCGATGGAAAATGTGAATGGCAGATACTGTAGAGCACGTCAACCAAAGGTATATGTAATAAGGTTGTAAAGCATTTCTCCTACCCCAACTCAAGGCCAAAGTGGGGTCAAGCCCTTCACGTTTTTTTTTTTTTTGTTAGAATGACACCTTCCATTTTTGGAGACAACCGCACGAATTCTCGTCTCTCTGCCTATTTCTCCATAAATTGTACAAAAATTTGCTTCAAAATCGAACGATTTATTGCTATTTTTTAAATAAAAATGTCCTTAACACAAATAAATCAATTTTTATGTACAAAGATGGTCATAACTAAAAAATTAAAAAAAAAATTACGGATGATGAAATTTTAAATTTCAGATAACGAGATTTGTTAGATACTATCTTTTAAGAGTAATTATTTGAATTAGATATATTAAGTCCGAAATTCAATAAATTAATCTTTAAATGAAGAAACTGTTTATAATTTTATTTTATCATGAATTCAAAATATTAAAAAAAATTTCAAATGTTGATACTACAATTTGCTTTTTATATGTTTTAGGAAATTATAAACTGAATTTTGTAGGCCAACAAGGTATTGGAAATTCATGCTATGGGGACAAACCAATGAAAAAAGGTGCTTAAATTGAAAATTGAAAATATTCTTTCATATAAAAAATTAAATTAGTAAAAAATAAACAAAATTAAGAAGCAAATTAATAATAGTTATTTTTCCTTAAATAAAAAAATTAAAATTATAAGAGTTCATTTTACATACGGTCCATGAAATTTTTAAATTTTATAAATAAAATAATAATTTTTTTAATTTATAATAGATTATGATACGGGGAAAAAGGTTAGGTAAGAATGGATAGCATTTTGGGGACAAGAATATTTTACTTAAAAATCGTAGAATCTTTATAGAATAGAGCTTTTAGTGGAGAATTTGGCAGCTAAAACGAGAAGCAAGCTGTCATTTTGTTCTTGAAAGCCTTTGATAAAAAAATTTCTAGATTCATCTAATCGGATCAAATCGGAGTTTACGGTTAATTTTTTTATTAGTTAGTATGAAATTTTATTTAATTATTTAAAATAAATTAAAAATATTTTTATATTAATATTTATAATTAAAATTTAAATAAAATATTTTTTATAATTTATATAATAATTTGAATTAAATTAAATAAAAATATATATATTTAAATCCGATTTAACTCAATCGAATTTATTAGATTGAACAAATCGTTTAACTCATGAATATGTCTAATTTTAATTGAATCTTGTTAATATAATTTAAATACATATTGAATTCAACCTTTAAACAAAGGCCAAAATTTCATGGATTCAAAGGATAAAAAAATTGAAAAAGAAACAAGTAATATCTTTAGCTTTTATATGCAAATCTTTTGGTTGGCTTAGTAGATAAAGGCCGCTCTTATTTTGTATCTCTTTTGTAGGGACACAATATCATTACAATAAAGTCTTCCATTACTAGGTGCACTGAAATAGCTTTAATATCTCTTAATTGGACCATCATGGAAAAGATTAAGGTCGATGATGTATGATACATTTATGTTACCATTTTTTAAAGTATTTAAATATAATATTCACATTTGACATATTTTTTTGATATGGGTATAACGATATGGCTCTCCAAATATATATAAAAACTTTAAAAATTAAACATACTTGCATTAAATGCAAATCCGTATCCGGTACTTACACCCAAGCCTGAGTAACATAGCTATACCTATCACATATATATTTCATTTAATGGTAAGTGTACATTGTTTTATAACAAAGTTAGGAGTATTTAAGATTTTATTAAGATTGAATTTTACTTTCGAATAATTTTAAAGATGTATTCTTTCGTATCAATTTAATTCATATAAGATTTTATGTTCAAAATAATCTCACAAGAATTAAACATATTCAAAATTTGGATTGAAAAAAAATCCCCTCTAACTTCCCCAAAATTTTACTTGATAAAAGAAATTTGTGGATTTTTAAGAACTTGATAATAAACTAAAGCAACTCTTATTGGTTTATTTCTAATCATATTTCCCCTCTTTCCCCACATGAATATTTTCTAAAAGTCCCATGGCTAGATTATAGGTTCATGCTTTGTTTAGATTTAATATCATTTTCGGATTATTTTAAAGGGTATTTTCTTATATCAATGTTGTCATTCAGAATTTTGTTTTCGAAATATTGTTCTCATAAAAAATATAATCAACTCAAAATCTCGATTGAAGATCTCATCTGCCTTTTCCCAAAAGCTGGATTTTTTTTTTACGAACTTATCAATAATAAACTCATAAATTCTAGTATGAAATTCTCTCCTTCCCTGCATGAATATAAAATTTTCTGAAAGTCCCCAAGGATAAACCTTTTCATTTTCAGAAAAAACTATGGCCAAATGGCCAACTCATATGGATAATGATGATGATGATTTTAGAAGGAAAAAATGGGGAATTATTGAGTGCTTTTTATTTATTTATTTATTTCTACGCAAGACTTAAGCTTCTAAAAATTTCAATATAAAATTTAACTTAGTTGATTCATACAATTATTCTTAAAAAAGTGGTATTTAATATATTCAAAGTTTGGATCTTTATTTTTGCAATCTCTTTCTCTATCTCCAAGCTGAAACCACCTTTGTAAATGGAAAGAAAAAAGTCCAATTAACAAAGAAAATTCCCTTTCACTTCATTTCTTAGGCAAAAAATAAGATTTCAATGCAGTAAATATAAGTATAAGATCTCTATTTTCACAGTTTTTTTTATGGTGTCCATTTTTTTTCCTCTAATATGGATCAGGTAATTTTCTAATTTTTACTTGATGAGATTTCATAATGCAATGCTTTGCTTTATGTTTTTAAAATGATTTCATATTGCAGTGCTTAGCTTTAACATTCTAAACATTCTTGGCTAAAGAAAGGTATAAATCATATCCTATTTCTTTGCGTGTACTTGCTCATTTCTTTTTTTTTTTTTTTCTTCATTTCGTTTAATCTTATTGTTATTTGGTTTTACATTTCCTGCATTTTGTCGTTTTAATTGTCAGTGGTCGATAAAATCTACACTCAATAAAATGTTCAACTAACTAATTAATCAAACTATTTTGTATATTTGAGACCATCTTTCAATAGAAACATGAAAATGTGACTGAATTTGTCCTAATCGTGATCATTATAATTAAAAATTCAGTAATAAAAAAAATGCATACTACTACTATGGGTATGGACTAATAATTTTGAGATAAGAAAGGAGAAGACTATGTATCATGAGGTTATGAATTGTTTTACAGGTTTTTGTGTATGTTGCTGAACAGCCATTAAGAATATTAAAGTTGTATTTACATTTATTGTTATATGTACGTCTCTCATCGGATATTTCATTGCATGGGGTAGATTTTCACTGGCTTATAATATGTTGCATTTTACAGGTGATGAAAAACTGATGCATGACCCTTTTTCATTGTCTTTATGATCAACTGGCGCTCTTCAAATCTTATGGGTCACTTCTTCTGATATGTTTCAAGAGATCAGTTGTTTCTCTTAGCTTTCATGTTCATTCCAATGGGCATTTTCATTTATAAAAATTTTTTATTTTATTATATATTATATGTTTGATAATTTCCCACTTTTTTCTGCAAAGAAAAAAAAACCTTTGAAATAGGAATGTAACATCAATCTCGTTCTTTGTGTTTATTTAACTATAAAAGTGAGATTACTTTATTTTGTATTAAGATTAATTGCATTACTTGGATGCGTGGTTGAAAAGAAGTCACAAAGGTAAGATATCAGTGTTTTCTTACTTTGTTTTAATCATTTCTTTTTGTATTGCTTTCTTTTTCTAAGATAAAATTGAAATATAAAATTCCTTTAAGAATGCATATAGTTTTTAAATTTGATTTTATGAATTTTATAGTATTATTTAAGTTTTAGGATCATATTTAAACTTTACAATTTAACTAATATAGATTAACGCTGTTTGATTATAACTTTTATCATTCCCTTTTTTATTGCATAAAGTTACTATAAATAGTACTAATTATTTAAGATGTA
>JBBYHK010027937.1:0-10182 GCA_038382065.1 Adansonia grandidieri | reverse complement strand
ATGGGTAAGGGGGAGGAATGAGATAGGAACACGTGTCTTCACAAGGGATTTGTAGGGGCGTATTTTAGGGGATACGAAATAGCAAGGGGAACACATGTGAATGTGGGGGTAGAGTGTCAAGGTGGCACAGTTATGTCACTGAATGGGATGGTGACACGTGGTGGGGGGAAGGGGAAGAGGCAAGATGTGCGGGTATATAATGGGGTGAAGGGCTGAGGAGTTGCTCCACGTTTTTTGAAAATGAGAGAAAGCAAAGTGGAGGCTTAGACAACTTGTGCGAGGAGAAAGGGTGAGTTGTGAAAGTTGAGGAAGCGGTGGTAAAGGGTTAAGCATAGTGTTTTTGCATTTTAACGGTTTTGCGTTGTTTGGCAGCGATCGTGCTTGTGGAGGTGCGTATAGGAATGCTAAAAGTCATTGATTGGTAAGTGCTGGTGAGTTCCTCTTTGTCTGTATTTTTGGTTTGGTGGGTTATAGTTCATGGTAAGGGGGGAAGATTGTTGGTGAAGTCAGTAGCAAAAAAGGGTAGATTGGAGGAAGTAGGAAACGAGGTGAGGGCGATAGTGGGGCATTTGAGTCAGGGGAAGATGTTTGGTCGTGTGGTATTAGAGGAGGAGGAGGAAGAGATGAGAGGGGTGGTCGTCGAACAGAGAGGCAATCAGGAAGAGGAAAGGTTAAATAGTGGGGAGCCTAAGGAGGCGGGAACTGAGGAGAAAGCTAAAAGAGGCGGTCGTCGAGAATATGGTTGAGGAGGCAATCGCCGAGGTGGACACCAAGGCTGTGGACATGCATATGGGGTTGGTGAATATGCAGGTCGTATGGCAGTGGATGTATGATAAGGGGTGGATTTGGAGAGGTACCAGATTACGGAGGTAGAGCCGCTACAACGAGCGACATTCATCGAAGGGAACAGTGTGGCATTCTACCTGCATATATTCAAGGCTGGCTTTCACCTACCGCTGGAGCCCTCTTTCTGTGAAGTGCTGAAGGCGTATAATTTGTCGCCCAACCAGTTGAAACCGAACAGTTGGGCGATCCTTCTAACCTATTTTTTGGTTTGCAAGGATAAGAGGTGGCGACCATTAATTAGGGTGGTGAAGGAGCTATACTTTCTGAAACGGGAGGAGCCTTATTTTTATTATTTGCAATCAAGGGAGGGGGTAGGATGGTGGTCGACCTGTCGTCAAATGCACAAATGAGGTGGGATAATTCCTTATGGTAACAAAAAGGGCGGGCATGGAATGGGGTTTTTCAGTGCAGTGGGGCAGAGGTTAAGAGCCTGTAACGAGAGGGTGGGCCTGGATTCCATCGATAAAGACCAGGTGCTCTTTTTTAGAGGCGGATGTGTGAGCAGCATAATGTATTTGACATTTCGCAATATCCAAAGAGAGTGTCTGGGGCGAGATTTGGAGGACGTGCCAGAAGGGCTAGTGCGTCCCATTGGTCAACGAAGGTGACAACGTTTGTTGTGACATCAGAGAGGTATGATGTGAATTGGGTTTATTTAAGTATCAAATTGGTGAGTGTATATGTTCAGCAAAGATGTTGATATGTGATGTTGTGTTTCGTAGGGGAACATGTACTAGAAGAAGGGATAGAAGATGCGAAAAAAGGAGAAGGGGTTGGAGAGTTGGTGGTGTATAATATGGAGGGTAGTTCAGGGGCGAGTGGGGAGGAGAGGGCGAGTAGTGTGAATGGTGGCAATCGTGATTCGAGTCAGGGGATGGAAGAGGGTATTTGTTTTAGTCACACACTAGGATGGAAAAATTTATGATAGTACTGACCTGGTGGTTTGTTTTTGGTGCAAGAATGGACCTGGTGCAGGCAGCATTAGCGGAGAGGGCGGCCAGGCAGGCTACTGTAAAGAGGGCGGTTACAAGGCAAAGACGAGGAAAAAGAAAGGTAGGCGAATGAGCAGATGATGAGGTAGGCGTCACTGCTGTTGCCACGTCCACTGGTCGCCAAGAGGCTGCTTTGTCGATGACTACTGTGGTAGTTGCCACAGTGCCTGTTTTGCAGCCTGGGGTGGAGACCATTGGGTTGAGCGATGGGCCATTGCTTGGGGTGAGTTTGCAATCGAGTACCACGTCTGAGAGGCCATGAGTGAGCCGTGAGGGGCCCAGTTCAAGTGGCCCTGGCATTTTGCACAATGACAGGGTACCAGACTTCGAGGCAGCTCTAAGATGGTCGATGAAGAGGGTAGCGGCCAGCGATCGAGAGGTGCTTTCGAGGAGGAGTCCAACGCAAAATCTGAATGCCGCCATGATAAGGCTGGTGGAGGCACTGCACTGCCAGACGGCTATACTTGCTAGATGGTGAATTGGTAAGAGAAATTTAACCTCCAAGCATCTAAGCTCGTGGAGCTGAACGCTCAGGTTGGGAAGCAAAAGGAGGTGAACGCCAAGCTGGAGGTTTCTTTGAAGGAGATTGAGGAAAGGAGGATGACAGAGATAGCCGAATTACTGCTGAGGGGCAAAAAGGCAGAAGCGGCTGCTGCAGAATCAGCGAGAAAGTTAGAAGAGCGCGATGCAAAATTAGCTTCCGCAAAGTCCAGAGTGGCTGAGTTGAAGGGTCATCTGGGCGATCTGCAGGCTCGCCACGAGGATGAGTTGAAGAAACAGTAGGAGGTGATTTTTGACAAACTGTTCGCTGCTGTGGATTCATATCATCGCAGCGCTTTGTATAGGGTCCATTTGCTTTGTAAGCCCTTGGATTTACAGGCGATCGACTTAGGGCCCCCATATACGCCTCCTGAAGACTTCAACGTCTTATTCTGGAGTCAGCAAGAAGTGGATGCGGGATGTGTGAGGGATGCAGCCTTGATTACTCCGGTGGATGAGGAGTCTAAGCAGGGAGATTCTGGTGACGAGGCTGGTGCCTAGACCATCTTGTCGACTAGGGATGAGTAGTGGGTCAGGTTGTAAATAAGTTTTGATGTGAATGAAAATTTAGTGTTGTGTATATAATTTGTATAATTTCTTATTTGCTTGTGGTTGCGTAAGTTGTGGTGTCTGTAGTTTGGTTTTTGAGATTGTGGTGCATTTGTTGTGTTGGAAATTGATAGTCGTAAGGTGAAGAAATAATGAGATGTGCCATGGTGGCGATTGTAGTAATAGATAAAAGTCATGTGTTGGTGGCGATTGCATGGGAGAAATTAAGAATTGCGCCTTGACGGTGATTACTTATTATACTAATGAAGGATTGTGCCTAGGCGGCGATTACTTTGTAGCAATTAAGAGTTGTACCTTAGCGGTGACTGCTTTGTAGTAAGTAAGAGATGTGTCTTGGCGGTGCTTGCGTGCGATTGCTTTGTAGCAATAAAAGTTATGCCTTGGCGGTGATTGCTGTGTAGTAATAAGAGTTATGCCATGCCAGCGATTGCTTTGTAGCAAGTAAGAGATGTTGGAGTCGTGAAGTGTCTTTGTAAGACAAAGGTCTATAATGGCGACCAGAAATATTGGTAGCGGATGTGCTTACAAATAATATTTCTTTAGAAGGGCGACATTCCATGTGCTAGGGATGGGGCATCCATCTAATGCGGTTAGCTTGTAAGCGCCAAAACCTAGGACTTGGCTGATTTGATAAGGTCATTCCCAGTGTGGGGAAAGTTTATTCCGTTTTACTATTGGTCGACTGGCTTCACAGTTTCAGAGAACTAGGTCACCCACCCAGAATTGGCGATTGCAGACTCGTCAGTTATAATGCCTGCTAACTTGGTGTGCACGAACAGCCATGTGGATTGCGGCGTCTTCTCTGGCTTCCTCAAGTAGGTCAAGGTTAGCTTTGAGATGTTTGAAATTGAGCTCTAAATTAGGGTATGTAGTGCGTAAACTGTGGACCCCTATTTTGGCGGGTATGACGGCCTCTGTTCCGTAAACAAGGCTAAAAGGAGTCGTTCTAATCGCCTGAGTTTCAGTTGTCTGGATTGCCTAAAGTATACTAGGTGTTTCTTCAGCCCATGCGCCCTTTGCATCGTCTAATTTCTTCTTTAGGGGTTGGAGGATATTCTTATTCATGGACTCAACTTGGCTGTTTGATTAAGGGTGGGTGACAGAGGTGTGGACAAGGTTGATGTTGAAGCATGAACAAAAAGCATGGAGTTTGTCAGCTATCAGTTGCTTTCCATTGTCTGCTATGATGACATGGGGTATGCCAAATCAACAAAAAATACAATGCCAAACTAAACTTTCCATATTTCGGGTGGTGATGGTGGTGACTGGTTCCGTTTCAACCCATTTTGTGAAGTAATCACAGGTGACCAACAAAAATTTCCTCTGAACAGCCACCAGAGGGAATGGACCCAATATATCTATGCCCCAGACACAGAATGGCCAAGGATTGAAGATTTGTTTAAGTGCTTCAGCTGGTTGTCTAGGAATAGAAGCGAAGCGTTGGCATTTGTCGCACTTTTTGACAAGTGCAGAAGCTTCTTTTCTCATTGTGGGCCAGAAGAAACCTTATCATAAGGCCTTAAGGGCCAGCGATCATCCGCCCATATAGTTTCTGCAAACACCTTCATGTATCTCTTTCAAAACGTAAGTTGCCTCGAAAGGGTTAAGGCATCTCAGTAATGGAAGATTGGAGGACTTTTTGTACAAAAGGTCATCAAGAAGTGTGTACCTGGATGCTCTTTTTTCCAATCACCTTTTCTGCACCGGGTTGATTGGAGCTTGGTTACCCTTGAGAAAGGAAATAATTGTTGTCATCTAGTTCTCTTCGACGTCAGCCGCAATGTGATGGACGTATCTGTTGTAACTGGGTTCGGAGAGGCTTTCGAGGAGAATTTTGCCCCTAGTGGAGATGTCAAGGTTCCTAGCTTGTTTTAACAGAACGTCAGCCCTTGAGTTGTCCTCTCAAGGTATCTGTTTGATGGTGATATGGGTGAAATATTGAGAAACGGTAGTGACAACCCTGTGATATTTCGCGAATAATTCATCCTTTACGTCGTAGAGGCCACCTGGCTGGCTACGAGCTGAGAGTCTGGGTGGGCGACTAAATGATTGGCGCCCAGTGTCTTGGCTAATTTCAAGCCGACGATTAATGATTCGTATTCAGCTGCGTTGTTAGAGGTGGCAAACTGAAAGGAGAGGCCATATTGCATTCATGGCCTTCAGGGTCAAGTAGGAATACTCCAGCGCCACCTTTTGTCTTGTCAAAAGATCCATCAACAAAAATTTACCATTCATCGAATTTGACGCTTAGGGGTGGGTGAGTAGAGGTGCTGAGATGATCGTCGGGCTGAGCTGGTTCTTTTATTTGGTCAGGGATTAAAGAAAGGAATAATCGACAATGAAGTCGGTGAGTGCCAGTGCTTTAATAGTTTTGCAGGGACTATATGTGAGCCCGAATTCGCTAAGCTCAATGCTCCAATAGATAAGTCATCCGGCAGAGTCAACTTTGGCGAGGACGTCTTTAAGAGGCTGGTCTGTGAGGATAGTGATTGGGTGCACTTGGAAGTTTTGTCTTAGCTTTCTTACTATGATGACGAGTGCAAAAGCCATTTTTTCCAACTTACTGTAATAAAGTTCGCCAGCCTGTAGTGCTCTGTTAATGTAGTAGACAGGATACTGCTGTCCCCGTTCTTCTCAGACTAAAATAACGGTGACAGTTTCATCTGATACGATGAGGTAGACAAAAAGTGGTTCACCCAACTTCGGATCGGCGAGTAATAAGGGAGTGCTCAGGTATTTTTTGAGCTGGTCAAATGACCGTTGGCACTCTTCCGTCCATTGGTATCGGGTCACCTTCCTAAGCATTCGAAAAAATGGTAAACATTTCTCTGCAGATTTGGAGATGAAGAGGTTAAGCGTCGCTACATGCCCTGTTAAGCGTTGCACTTCTTTCGTTGATTTAGGTGAGCCTATTTGCAGGATTACACTAATTTTTTCAAGGTTAGCTTCAATGCCTCTAGAGGAGATCATGAATCCCAAAAATTTCCCTGCGGACGCACCAAACACACATTTTAATAGGTTAAGTTTCATTTTGTACTTACGGAGTATGTTGAATGTTCCAGAAAGGTCACTAAGGTGTTGGTGAAGAGAGGAACTTTTGACGAGCATGTCATCCACATAGATTTCCATCGAACGCCCGATTTACCCTTTGAAAAGCTTGTTGACCAAGCATTGATATGTGGCACCTGCATTTTTTAAGCCGAATAGCATGACTTGATAGCAAAAGGTACCATCTTCTGTGATGAATGCTGTTTTTTCTTGATCGTAGGGATCCAATTTGATTTGGTTGTACCCAAAGAAGGCGTCCATAAAACTCAAGAGTTTGTGGCCAGCTGATGCATCAACTTGGCGATCAATACTGGGGAAAGGGTAGCTGTCTTTGGGGTAGGCTTTATTCAAATCGGTGAAGTCCATGCACATTCACCACTTCCCTGAGGCCTTTTTGACCATAACGACGTTGGTGAGCCTATCGGGATATTTGACTTTCCTGACATAGTTGGCGTGTAGTAATTTGTCAACCTCTTCTCGTATCGCTTGGAGTCATTTCGGAGCAAATTTGCGCTTCTTTTGCTTGACTGATAGGGCTTGCGGGTCCACATGGAGTGAGTGCATGATAACGGTTGGATCGATGCCAGGCATGTCGGCTGCGGACCAAGCGAATACGACAGTGTTCCTTTGAAGGAATTTGGTAAGGAGGTTCTTGTCTTGAGCGTTAAGAGCAGAGCCAATGCTGGTAGCCAACTCTGGATCTAAATCATAGAGGGCGATATTCTTAGTATCCTCGGCCGGCTGGGGTTTTTGATCATGAAAACTGTCTCTAGCGTCTAGTTGCTCCAGGTCGATCACTTCTGGTTGTGCAGGCGTAATAGTATAAACAAATGGTCTGGCAGTATTTTCCTAGATCGCGGTTGGGTGGCGTATGGCTAATTCAATTGACAACAGATGGCATTGACGTGCAGTTCGTTGGTCGGAACACATATATCCAATCCCCATAGGTGTGGGGAATTTCATCATTAGGCAGTAGACTGCGGTGACCATTTTTAACCTTTTCATCAATGGTCAATCGATGATGGCATTGTAAGCAGAAGGCTGGTCGACAATAAGGAAGTCAACCAAAGCATTTACGGTGTGTTTCCCGTTGCCCACGGTTACTGAGAGAGTGATCATCCCCTTAACAAGTATTGGTTGGTTGGCGAATCCGTTTATTAGGGATGACGGGGTCAGGTCGTCCGCTGTAAAGCCCATACGAAGGAAGGCATCCCACTGCAAAATTTCCACAGCACTTCCATCATCGATAAGGATCTTGTGGACCTAATAGTTACCTATGGTGGCGGAGACAACGATAGGATCGTTTCCACAATCTGATAGGAGCTGCGAGTCTTTATCGTCGAAATGGATCACCCAATCCGTTTGCTTAACCCATTTGGATGCTACGTCGATCACTGTTACTGAGCGAAGGTGAGACTTTCGTTTTGACTTGCTGACCACCTAAGTTTTTGCCGGGCTAACGATCATGTTTATGATGCCAGCAATAGGTCGTTTGGGTGCAATCTCCCTATGCTCATTTGAGGATCGTGTGCGATCCTTGGCGTGTGGTTCTTTCTTCATAAACTGCTTAATTGCTCCCTTCCTTACCAGTTATTCGATGGCATTTTTTAAGCTAAAGTAGTCTTCGGTAGCATGCCCGATGTCGTTGTGAAAATTACATCGCTTTGTAGGGTCGCGCATACTGCGATCACTTCTTATTTGAGGCGGGCACTCCAGGAGCCCTTTTTTCATTATAGCGTTCAGGATTTGAGATCTGGGAGCTATAAGAGGCGTGTAGGACTCATATTTTACGTGTGGAGCAGGCCATGTTCATTTCCTAGTGGGGCTTCATTATGAAACGATAGCTGGCATTTCTTTCTGGGGTCAGTTACTCGGGCGGTCAGCTAATCGATTAGGCCTTGGTCCGCGACCTCCTATTTGCTCGTGGTCCCAGGTGTCTGCTCATCAACTAGCAATTGCTATTTCCTTGGCTTTTGCATATTTCTGTGCCTTCTTGTAAAGCTGGTACAGCTTCATAGGTTGGGCGTTTGTCAAGGCATATTTTAGGTACTTATGCCAGATGCCAGTTGTGAAGGCTTGGATGGACCATTCGTCATTCAGGTCCTGAACCTCCAGGGCGGCCGCGTTGAAACGCTTGAGGTAATCGCAAATCGTCTCCTCATTGTTCTACTTGATCACCATTAAGCTGGCAGACGTTCTGGCAGCTGTTTTGCAACTACTGAAGTGGGCAAGAAAATGTCTTCCCAATTGGTCGAAATTGGTAATAGATCCTGGGTTCAGGGAGTACCACCAGGTTCATGCCGACCCTGGAAGCGTCATCGGGAAGATCGACACTGGATGGCATCTAGCACGTCGCGCAGGTTATGGAAAACACGAAAATGATTCAGATGGTTAGCCGGATCAGTTTTACCATCGTAAGTATCGGGAGAGAGTTTAACTTTCTGAGGGACTTGTACCTAGTGGATGCTAGGCGAGAGAGGGTTATGTTTCTCTGATAACCATTACCAGTTGTCTCTTCAAGGTCACTACCTATTGGGCGAGATCTGAAGTCGATCCTAATGGGTGATGGCCACTGGTATGATGGAAGGTTCCTTTCGTCGTTTACTATTGGATAGCGTAAAGTAAGAGCTTTCTTCTACCATCCAGCGGGTTGGCCGGTCGGTTGTAACATGTCGCTCTTGCATGTCAGAGTTTGGGTTGTTCGTAGTGTGTTGGTTTGGGCGATCAGTAGGTTACTTGTTTTGGCAATTGGTCTGGCAGTTGACAAGTTATGCCAGTTGGATCTGAAATTGTTGGATGGCGGCCAGTTGACTAACGATGGCTTGGAATTAGGCTTGGTAATGCGCATGGTAGTATGGCTGGCTAGGTGGTGTAGGCGTACTGTACTGAGTAAAGAGGGGTAATGAAATGTCAAAGGGTGCATGTAGGGTATTGGTGGTGATAATGGTAGCTGGGACCGTGGTGCTGGGGCAAGCGGCTTGTCCTAGGTGTGGGATAGAGGTGGTCAACAGCGGGATCAATCCCAATAAATTTTAATAGTATGCCAGTGGTGAGTGAGACAGCCATGAAGGTAATGAGATGGGTGCATGGGATGTTTGGGTGCTTGATGAGCTAGGTATTGTTAGGATTGCCAGAACTTCGGTACGGTTTGTCGCCTCGGTCGGTGATGAGGTGTTCTGTGCGATATCAGTACTCCAGTCAGCCATGGTCTTTTTTCGATCGCGTTCCCACATACGGTGCCAATTGTTGATGTCTTCTTTGCTGGAACCCGAAGTCAGGCAGAACCCTGCAATACAGAGAAAGTCAGAAGGATGCCAAAGTTCTTACTCCAGGAGCCCTCTTTGATGGTTAAGTCAGAGGAATGTTTTATGTAATAGTGTCTAAGTGTTTTTCTTGGAGTTGCATGCTTGCCCCCTTTTATAAGATTCATTTGGGGACAATGTGTCAGGTGATTTGGTGATGATGTGACCATCGCCGAGCTAGGTGTCAGGCTATGATGCCTGGTGGTCGGCTCAGTCAGTCGGCCGTCATTCGGGGTGTCAACTTCGCATTTAAGTTGCTGCAGGAGAGGTCACATCGCTATCAGGTGTGGTTTAGCGATCGCCATTCTGTATCATCTAGCGATCGCCCGATTGGAACAGTGGCCGGTTCGACGGTCGTCATATGTGGAGGTATAACAATATTCATAGATCGTCCACAATTAAAATCTCATAATGCTAAAACGAAAATATTTTGTACTGAAATTGGACATGTTAATTTTGATCCTAACCTGATAAATCTGATTAACTCACCTAAACCAAAAGCTAATCCAACCTAATTGGCTGCTAAAAGTAAAAAATTTAAAACCGATCAATCAACCTAAAAATGACCCAAGCCAGATTATGACTTGAATCCAGAATAATCCAAACTCGAAATGACTCAAACCCGAATTAACTCAAACTCAAACTTAAATTAAATATAAATTTCTTTTAAAAACATTTATTAATCTGTTTTAATTTCATAAGTTGTAATTATCATTTTGGATTGTGATAAAATATGTGAATATTATTTGGTATGTATAAATTGATCATATTCATATTTTTGTTAAAAAAAAAGCAATAATTATACATGTGCGAGTATCACACAAAATCAATAATTATACTATATATTATGATAATTTTTTAACATGTGATTTGCTTAAAATTTG
>JBBYHK010027926.1:0-10182 GCA_038382065.1 Adansonia grandidieri | reverse complement strand
TTAGCATTTTCCTTAAAGTTAGCAAAATATCTTAGGGAAAATTAAGTTTTCCAAATCTGGAATCTTGGTTAAACAAGTACAAATCTTTTGATTTTGAAATGAAAATGGTCTTACAATTATACCCTAAAGGTTTGTGCCTTTTTTTTAGTCAAAACCTTGAGTGGTATGATCAACAGGCTGTTTCATCGTCCAAACTATTCTGAGGCTATGTAAATAAGTTTGTGACACTCATGCCATTCCCTTCAATCATAGATGTTTGAACATCAATGGCTCGAGTTTGGACCCACAGACATAAAAAAATGATAGATATCCCCTGCTTTGCTTTGTCCCCTTACTGGTAGCACAATTGTTGCAAATTTAAAAATCACTTTAAAATCCTAAATGATTTTTCATGAAATTTTTGATATTTTTCACTTAAAGCATGTTGAATTATCTTTAAAACGATGTCTTATTCACCTACGGATCATTTTGGATGAGAGAGTTAGGATTTTTCAAATCTAAACTATCCATAACCTCTAGAATCCAAATATGTATTCTAGTTGGGCCATTCAGGCCCACTAAATGATTTTTCCAAATTTTTCAAACATTTTTCCTAAAAGATTCATGAAATTCCCTTTTCAAAAAGGTATCATTTGTAATTTTTTGATACCAAATGAGTCCAGAATGATTTTTTAAATTTTAACACACCTTGATTCTCGTATGCTCTGCTAATAGCGAAATTGATCCAAATTTGAAAATTTATTCCCTTGAAATATGACTTTTTGGGACTTTGGGAATATTTTTAGATTAACCCTCGTCGAGTTACCTTTCTAGTGGTATCTTGTACACCCTCTAAAGCCTTCAAACCAATTTAGAATAAATTTAGGAAGTAGGATAGCGCGATGCTATCCCCTATCTTCAGTTATGGTCAAAATTGAGTTATTTTCCCAAATTTCATCTCGAGATATTTGAATGTCTCCATATCACCTCGATCAGACTCGAGAATGAGCTTTAACCACCTATAGGCTTGTATCAAGGCACAAACACATTTTACATCTTTACCATCCTCATTCACAGTAATTTCTTTTGCCAAAAGTTGTCGAAAGGCTTACACATTTCCTAAATTACAAAGTTTTGTCAACTTAAGTTTTCCAACTTGACTTCTCTAAAAAGTGTTAGATGTGTCACTTTTGGGGATACTCCAACCTTGACCTTTTGAAGGGATACTCTAACCCCGACCTTTTGAGGGATACTCCAACCCCACCTTTCAAAATTGTCAAGATTTAAAAATCCTCCTTTGTCAAAATTATTTGTCATCCATAAGGATATTCCAACCCCACATTTTTGAAGGGATACTCCAACCCTATCTTTCAACTACGATTAATTTTTTTTCTTTTCCTAGGCTTCCATGAATGTGTCAAACAAATCTTGTTCAATCAAGAAACCCAGATGCATCTCAAAAATTGTCGATTCAGTTTTTCTCAAATAATCGATGCCAATTGCGAGATAAATTCCAATAGTCTATTCTGTTTCTTTATCATTGCATTGAATGATCCACGTTATGTTACTTCATTTGTTGCCTTACTAACATGATTTCTTTGTGATGATTATTTGCATTCATGTTTTCAAATCATTTTAAATAAAATTAAAGGTAATGTTCTGCATGGGTATCTCTCCAGTGCCCAAATGGAACATTCCATTTTTATAGTAAAATCCAGAGATCATTTTTATTAAAAATCTCTATATTTCCTATCTCTCCAGGGCGTGTATGGGATTAAATCATTTTCATCAAAACCTGGATTTGTATTTCTATAAAGATTCATGCATTAAAAGAGGGTTATGTCGAAATAGTGACAAGCTAAGATCGAAAGAATTGAAACTGAGATAAGATATAGCTAGTAAGGTACTGATTTCGGGCGTCACGAAGAGGTCCGTACATCATCACGCTAACCAATTCTCAAACCCAAACGGTGAATCTTTGCATTACGTAGACCACGAGATCGATGTTTTGAGTTTCGTAACTCAAAACATAGATTTTAGTAGGCATCCGATCATGCCTAGCCCAAAATGATCGGTGGCGGCTTCAAGTGTTGGCCATTTTGTGATGGTCATCTGAGACCAATAAGATGAGCGATTCATCTTATAGTCCCCACTCACTATGTCATAACTCAAGAATCTATACTTTCTTATTCTCATCACATTGCGAAAGAAAAGTCTCAATCAAGAAGACATTCCAAGTCAAAATAATATTTTAAGTCGTACACACTCATTGATCCTCAAAGATCCACCTCAGGGTACGTTGTGACCCATACCGCCATTGTTAGCTAGCCCAAAGCCTAGTGTATGCTTGTTTGTGCACTTGGCTGCATCAGATGAAACAGAGGTAGCCATTTTCATAACAAAAAAAGAAGGAATCCAATGACCAATCTATTACATCAATAGGGCACGTCAAGCTGGCGAGGTCAATTATAGACTGAAAAGCTCGTCTATGCACTTATCATAACCGCCAAAAAACTACGACAATACTTCCAAGCATATCCTATCATGGTACTCACTGACTACCTCATAAAAGATATACTACAAAAGGTCAACTCTGCTACAATGATGATCCAATGGAGTGTAGAATTAAGTGAATTCGAGTTAACCTACAACCCTAGAAGGATAATTAAAGCATGAGCATTGGCAAATTTCATTGCTGAATGCTCCTTCTCACATACTTCTGAGCCATCAAGCACCATCAAAGAAACACCTTCACTGGCAGGAAAAAATAAAAAGGATGAGAGCCTACCAAAATACTTATGGGAACTTTATGTCGATGGATCATCAGGAAAAGAGAAATTAGGAGCGGGTGTCCTTCTTGTCGACCTCAATTGCCATGAATGGCATTATGCCTTATCCTTTCAGTTCGCGCCTCAAACAATGCAGCAGAATATGAAGCGTTAATAGCTGGAATTGAATTGGCCAAAAATCTAAGCGCCACATGTCTGAAAGTTTATACTGACTCCCAATTAGTAGCAAACCAAATTAATGGGGAATACAAAGTCAAGGATCGGAACCTAGCCAAGTACCATCACATGGTTTCATGGCTCATTAAAGCCTTTGACTACATCACCTTTGAAAGGATACCTCACCATAAGGGATGGATTCTTCTTGAGTCTGTTGGATTGCCAGCTTATGGTTGACATATCTTTGAAATTAATACAGGTGATAGGAATGATTGGATAACAAAAATAAAAGACTTTTTACAAGAAAACATCATGCCAGACAACCCTCTACATAAAAAGTGACTTGAGAAAAGAGCATCCAGGTATGCATTAATCAATAAAATTCTGTACAAAAAATCCTTCACTTACCCTCTGCTCAAATGCCTTGGCACTAGTGAAGCAGATTATGTGTTGAGGGAAATCCACGAAGGCGTTTATGAAAATCACCTAGGAGGAAGAGCATTAGCACAAAAAGCCCTACGGTAAATATTTTTCTAGCCAACAATAAGGAAAGACACCACCAACTTAGCTCAAAAATGTGATAAGTGCCAATGGTTTGCCAAAATCTCATGATAACCCGCAGAAGCACTTAAACAAGTTTTTAGTCCCTGGCCCTTTTGTGTATGGGGCATTGATATTTTGGGACCATTTCCCCTTGCTAATGGACAACGTAAATTTTTGGTTGTTGCGTGCGACTATTTTTCCAAATGGGTTGAAGCAGAACCTATAGGCACAATAACGACTAGAACTATGGAAAACTTTATCTAGAAATTCATCATGTGTTGATTTGGCATACCCGATGTTATTGTAGCAGATAATGGAAAACAATTATCGGCTGATAAACTAAAGGATTTCTGCATAAGATTCCATATCAACCTTGTATACAGTTCGATGGCGCATCCGTAATCCAATGGTCAAGTGGAGGCTATGAATAAAAACATACTCCAATCACTCAAAAAGAAACTGGATAATGCAAAAGGTGCATGGGCAGAAGAAACACCCAAAATATTATGGGCCATAAGATCCACAGAATGTCAAGCAACTGGAGCCACGCCATTTAGCCTTGTATATGGCCATAAAGTCGTTATTCTAGTAGAAATTAGGGTTTGCAGCATCCAAACAACCTTCATAGATTCAACACTAAACGAATCATCCCTCAGGGCAAATTTGGATCTACTTGAAGAATGTAGAGAATATGCCACTCTATGCATGGCGATCAGACCGCAGCAAGGATCCAGGTATTACAAAATAAGAGTAAAATACAAACAATTTCATGTGGGCAATCTAGTCCTAAGAAATTGTGAGGCGAGTTGACCTGCAGGAGAAAGAAAAAAGCTATCTCCAAATTGGGAAGGACCATATCAAATTGCAAAAGTAATAGGGTTCGGAGCCTAGTAATTAATGGACATGACAGGAAAATATTTACCTAACACATGGAATGCCATCCATCTCAAAAAATACTATGTATAAGTACTTTTTTTGGAAATAAAGTTTGCTGAAGTTACTATTTCAAAAGCTTCCCATTAACCTCTCACGGTCCCTTTGACCTTTCACGGTCCCTTTGACCTCTCACGATCCCATTGACCTCTCACGGTCCCATTGACCTTTTACGGTCCCTTTGACCTCTCACAGTCCCATTGACCTTTCATGGTCTTTTGACCTCTCATGGTCTCTATAGACCTCTTACGGTCTCCATAGACCTTTCACGGCTTCCAAAGACCTCTCACAGTTGACCCTAATAAAAATGTGATCTTTTACGATCTTAATAAAGAAACTTCACACAGTTCAAACATTAAAGATAACTTCAAGCCTAATACTTGTTTCTTTTAGAAAAATCGCTTTGAAAATTTCATTACCAATAATAGTTACAAGTAACATAAAAAATAAGTAGTTTGTTGTTACAAAAAAAATTTTCTTCTAAAAAAATCCTAATAGGAAGCAGTTAGACCCTCTGCTTGCCACCATCCTTATTGGATTCTTCGGATTCATCATCTGCAGTAGGAGCAACAAAGGCAAAATCTACAGCACGCCTCTCCTCCACTTGCTGTTGTGATGGCATCAACACGTCAAAGTCTTGGGGTGGGGCAATAAGCTGTGTAAACTTAATATCCCTTAAATCTTATAAGCCCCGAAGAAGCTGCACGCCGTATAAAGCGCTTTGACGATACTGGCCACCCCAAGCTATCATCTGGTTGAGTAAGGCATCTTTTTGAGAAAAAGCCTCCCTTTGTAGGCAAGCCCCTACACCTACCACCTGCATCTCTAGTTCAGAGATCTTGGCCATCATAAACATTAGCTTAGAATTGCGCATTGCATAAGCCTGTCGGGACTCCTCTAAATCTTTGGGGAGTTTTGCCATTTTAGTGTTCACTAATTCTAACTTTGTCTTTATCTCCTCGGAGTCCATTTTTAACTTGCTTCACTCTTCTTCAGCTTTCTTAGCATGATCCTCAACTATTCCTTTCTCCTTGGTCAACTCATTTACTTTCACCTCCAGCACACTCGCCCTAGCCTTACTTACCATTGCCTCCTTACGGGCATTATCATGTGCTGTAGATATATCTCGCATATGATGAGTGATTGCCACTTGGGTATGCAAAGCCTATAACACGTAGAGGTTAGACAATACATATGAGCAGTGATATCATAGTCAATAGCAATAGTAAACTTACTTCCACTATACAAGCTAGAGTGGATTCCAGATTAACGGTCAGGTTCCTCATCAACAAGTACTTCATATCAACTGGCGAAAAAACCCTGTTTCCCTACCTGTAGGTGGTCACACTGTTAGTCAGTATACCAGCACTGAGTTCAAGGTTATTACTCTAAGGGTGTAGGTCCAGAATCCTTGGAGAAGACTTAAGGGGAACAGTAGTTAGAGCTGAGTGGCAAGCAGATACCCCAGCACCCAGGGTAGTTTTTGCCCAACTAACCATAATAGTAGTTGCTTCAACAATTACAAATATGTCCGTTGAAATGACCTTCACCTCTATCATACTTACAGAAGTAGGCTCTATAGTCACCATCTTCTGTGTCAGCTAATCTTCCTATTTTTCTCTCTTTTTTATCTTTTTCTTTCTCTTTTCTTGAGCAGTCGTGGCCCTGTTTGCTTCATAGGCAACCAATGCAGCACGAGTTGTAGGATCTATACCTATAAAAGTAAGTACTGAATTAAGTTAGGAAATACTAAGTTTTCTACAATAAATATTGCCAGCATATACCCTTTCTAGTCGAGGCAACTGGCACCCTCGCGGCTCCTTCCAAGGTTTCCCCTAACATTGGTTGTCCCTTTACATTTACCCCTTCTGCCTTAGGTGATCTAGAGACATTCTCCCTATGTTGTGGCAACCCAAGTATGGTTACCACCTGCTGTGGTGATCCCGAAGAAGATTGAACATCTGTAAGATAAAAATCATGTTAGAGTATAAAAATCCTTCGTGTATACATCAAGTAGGTTGTATTATCAAGCGTCTTTTACTTTTTCTTTTGGCAGGGCGATCATCTTCCTCTGGTAGGTTAGCAGGGTTGACTCCCAAACAGTGCTTTTAAATTTTTCTTAAAGTTAAATATTCTGTACATTAAAATTAGCGACCACAAAAATATTCCTTTTGTTCATGCTCCACTACGTTTATGTCAACCTTCAAATTGCTCATTGGCAAGCATGAATTCCACTCTACAAGAAAGCCTCATCCTCAGTAAACCACTTCTGTATGAAGAAGAATTGTTCATTGGCCACATGGGCATTGGACGGAATATCTGTGATCATTTTCTTAGTGGCTAACTTCAGATAGTACCAGCACTTATCCTACCTCTTCAATGAAAATAGATGTCTGGTAACTTCCGCTGATGGGTCCCAACCTTTTTCTTTACAAACTAGGAAATATGTTACTAGCATTGCCCACGCATTTGATTTTTAATTGTTTTGGAGATATCCCATACTGATTCAATACTTCACAAAAAATGGTTGTAAGGGAAGGTAAAATCCACCTCTGAAAATGTGCAGATAAAATGGCACATTGTTCCCTTCAACCCTTGTCATGGGTCGCCTAAATAATGAGTTCAACACTTCAAACCACCCAAAATCAAAATTGAGATCTCTCAATATATCCTTCACGGTTGCCATATTGATTGCCCTGACGTATGAATCTACCACACTGGTGTCTATCTGTGTTAACCACGACTGTGCTCCCTCTCATTCCTCTTGGCCTCTTTCAATTGAACCCTGGCCTTGTTCTTCATTCACCCCATCTATTCCATTTGCACCTTGACTCTTATCTCAAACTTCTCCGTCTTCAACAATGATATAGGGACATTCGCTACCCTTATCAATGTGAACATTCTCTATTACAAATAATTGCCTCACTGTTTCTCTACTATTTACCTTAAGATTTCCTTTTCTTCCCACCGGTTTTAATAGAAATTGAGTTTTTCGCATACGCTTACAACTCAAACCCTAAACATACTAAAACTTTCCTATTAAAGCAATAGGAATAGGATTCTTACCCAAGGAATGTGCTCTCAACTAAACTTGATCTTCATAAAAAATAATGATGGCTCCGAACATACAGATTGCTGCAAAGAAAATCTTTTTGAGTTTTTCACTGCTGTAAAAGTTTTCCCTTTTAAGGTTATTTATAGGGAAGGGTCCTGTCGTTTCATGAAAAGGGGCGTACGATTTGCAAACATCGCCACGTGTCTTATTTTTCTTATTTCGCATTTAATGCGTGGTACGACATTTAAAATTCAAAAAATAAAAAAACAAAAAAAGTAGTAACACTCGCACTTTTTTTCTACTTGCCATTCATATGGTGACCTCACCACCAGTATGCCATTTGTCCTCAGATTGCCGTAAATAATTTTTGGTCTATGAACGGTCACTTTATAACTGCTCACAGCCTTGGGAGGCAATTGTTATATCCCTTCACCAACTCTATCACCAAATCTAACTTTAATAAGGAATAAGTCTTAAAGGATAGTTGGATAACTTTAGATTCCATGAGTTCGATAGCTATGCAACCTCTACTTACCCAGAGTTTTAAAACAAGTAAAACTCCTATCAAGGCCTATATAAGGAGAAGGTATCAACACTTATAAGGTATGAGCTTTTAGAATTCTTTCATTCTCTCTTTGTTCTTCATTTATAGTATCCTTATTGACTTAAGCATCGGAGTGTTCTCCCTAGAGCCAAACTCCAGGCCTCTATCACCTTTGTTGTTTTGCAGGATTCCTCTTTAGCATCTCCATTATTGCATCAATAAGTAGCTTACCCTAAATATTCACTTTATTGTAAAATGTAGATAAATTCTGGGCATCGATAAAAATCCCATAGCATATAATCCAAGTATTCCTACTCTTTGTAGTAAATCAGACTAAGTTCCAACTCTGAGAACCACTCATTCAACCAAGACCAGTTCTCTTTCCTTAGCATTTCTAATTTTTCTTTATCATCAAACTCAAGTAAGAAGTAGCCTCTTGCCAGTTTTATTGCAGTAACATCAAAGTAGCCAAACCTATAGAGCTTTTCTAATAGCCAGGCACTATTAAAAATTCCCTTTACTTTCCCTATCTCACTCATTTCCAAACAATGTAAAGTTTCCTCATCTATGACTACTATACATGATTTACTTCCTTTAGCATTATATGATTTTGAGCTTTCATTTTCATTCTTCATTTTTTCCTCATCCTACTTTTTTTCTTTATTCATCAAAGCTTGCTTAAAAGATTTTATTTCTATTTCCAAATTGAGGATACCATGTGTTATGAATACTAAAAGGTTCTAACTTGCTATATGGACATTCAGACGACTAAATCTCCCTTCTCTTAGCATCTATACTCCTTTAATTGGCATTATTGATAATTGGCTTCTTTTTCATTTCATCTCTGGATGCTAGATTCACTATTCTCCAAAAAGATCTCTACTTTTAAATCTTGCCATGTTCACTCCTAATCTGCAGTTAAAGATCCACATTCCATTAAAATTCTTAATCACTTTTATTGCACCCTGAAGGCTTGTAAATCTCACTAAACTAGATTTTTCCCTGCTCGTGTACCTTTTTTAAGAATAAAGAAATCTATGACTTTACCTTGATTTACAACCACCTTCAATGAATTCTTAGAGGAATGCTTTTGATAAAGACTAAAAAATCACCATGACCTGATGCTAAAAACAAGAAAGTTCAATATAGTTCATGTAACTCCAACTTCTTTTAACATTGATTTTTTTATGATGTAACTCCAACTTCTTTTAACATTGATTTTTTTATGATCTCAGAAACTTATGTCCTATGGTGATTGGTAGATGGATATTGATGTAAAAGAAAGTAAGAGGGAACCGAAGGGAAAGAAATCAAATTCTCCATGACAACAACAACAATTACAAGAAGGCTAAAAAGATCAGCAAAGAAAAAAACCTTAGAGATAAAGCTACCAACACCAGAGTGGAAGGGTTTAAGGCACCAATAAGTTTTCAATCTTTAAGAAGTGTTTAACTTAAGAATCCATTTCAAAAATGTGTTTACTTTGGGTCTTTTTAATTTATTTTTTATTTTTTATTTCTTTTTTTAATGTCATGGTTGGTTAGTAAATTCCTAAATTACCATTATAAACCTTTTTAATGTTAATAAGATTTATCCAATTTATAAGTAAGAAATTAAATTTTATAAAAGGACTTTTCTTAAATAAAAATATTTATTTGATAAAACAAAAAAGTTAAAATTTACATAAAATTTCTTTATTATCAAGGTCCTCTGTTGTAACATGCTTGGGATGTGAATACCAATCACATTGAACTCAAGAATTAATTTCTAAAGTTTGCTGGTCACTAGGAAATGATTATGCAAAGCAGTCCCACCTATCTTTTTAAGCTAAGTGTGATTGGTCACCTATTAGAATTCATCTTTTAAGGATTCTGTAACCCTAAAAAATAAATTTTAAAGTCTAATTACAAACTAGAGAAAAATTAGGGCTCGGAGTTGGTTATGTTTAGGGAGGATGAATGCTTTCACAATGCCTTTATAACTCGATACCTATTAATCATATTTTATTCTAGATCTTGATTATAATTGATTTTGATTTTTAGCATTTAAAAGGAAAATTCTTGTGTTGTAAATTTTTATAAATATAATCAAATTTAATTATTTGATAGATGATGAAAAAATTTCGCATTTCACAAATAAATGTAGTGAAATATTAAAGTTTTATAGTTTTAATATATTTTAAA
>JBBYHK010027895.1:0-10183 GCA_038382065.1 Adansonia grandidieri | reverse complement strand
TTTATAATTTCACCTTAATAATTTGATTTAATTATCTTGATCCATTTATTATCATGTGGGCCACATAAAGTCCAACAGTATAGATATACATATATAGTATAAATGTAAATTAAATGTTAACTATGACCTAAAGATATTTTTTAGCAAAATTTTAAAGCATCATCCAAACTGAAATTTCATAAATAATACAACTATGGAGATTAAAATCTTAAATTTGCATTTCATTTAAACATCCTTTATAGTTGAAAAACTCGACCCAACATCCCATTTCAAATCTTCAACAATAAAATGGCTTTGACTTTTGCTTTTCCTATTCCCTCCTTCAATTTAATTTCTTCACTTAGTTTTAATGTGGTGGAAAGATTTGACGCTCTTACCACCACTATTGTTATTCTAATAAAATAGTGAAAAATCCAACAACAAGATGTTTATCTATGTTCTACAAATTGTTATTATTCAATATTTTTACAGAGAATATCATTTTCAAAGATCTGGAGAGATTGTTCCTTTACAATATGAAAATATCATATTGTGATATGTTTTCAATATTTTTTTCATCTGCAATTTGAAGAAAGTTTCTTAATACTTATATGAGATTTACTAGATTTATTTTTTTATAATGTAAAGCCAGTTGATCCAACAAAAGAGCACAATTGTATACCAAGTCCAGATGAACATTATGTTTAGACAAATTCCTGCTATTCTCAGATTTTGAAGGGTTCATTCGCTAAAGAACATGTCAAAAAAAGTA
Source organism: Adansonia grandidieri (assembly GCA_038382065.1). NCBI lineage: Eukaryota > Viridiplantae > Streptophyta > Magnoliopsida > Malvales > Malvaceae > Adansonia > Adansonia grandidieri. The sequence goes on along the minus strand of JBBYHK010027895.1, from coordinate 9,432 downwards.
TTCAAAACCAGTTTAAGTTTACAAACTAATGTTTTATCTTGATTTTGCAAATATATAAATTAATGTGGTTTACATTTTTTATTCATCCTATAATTAATAAGTTATCTTTAATTGAAAGCCAAATTCGAGATAAATTGATTTCATATAGGGATTTCTTTCTGCTGGTTTCTTTTTGTTTCTTATATAAATGTATGTTATAATATTAGGCTACGTGATTATTGATTTCTTTTCCATTCCACAAACCTTCATCTCAAAATTAATAATGATTATTCTCCTATTTTTACCATAAAAAACCCCATTAAAATTATCTGTTACAATTTCATTGAGCCAACTATTTGAGTGACTTAAATTGTGATTGATGGATGAACAAAATGTGAAAATTTCTTCAGGAAATCCGCCATCATTTAATTCTCTCCATCTTCTGATATGTGTGAGTATCTTTACTGCATTTTATTTTACGTGATTTAATGAATTTAAGATATTTTAAGCTTTCGATTAATTGTATAAATAAATTATCTTTTTGTGTATCAGGTGTCATTGGTGAAGCTCATACTATGGCATTATAGGCTACACAACAACAAAACTTTGATTTATCAATTCTATTGATATTACTCTAATCTCTATTCTATTATGGCAATAAAAAAATTAAATTGGAATTTTTTTTTTTGTAGTGTGTTTTGTAATGAATAGAAATTGCAGGGATTGAGTGCATGCTTTCATGGATAGAGGAATGCTTGGAAAAATGGGAAATGGTTCAGAATCCAACAAGCTTTTCTCAATTTGGATCAAGTTTGAAAACTCAAAGCGTAAGTTAACAGTTGCTGCTGGCACTCAGCATGGCCTTACTCTTGCAGGTTGATGGTATTAAATTTTATGTAAATTTTTACGCTTGCTCTTTGTTAATTCAATCTTTTTTTTTTTTTTTTATGCTTGTAAAAAGGGTTAGATGATAAATCAATGTGGTCTTGGTTTTAAAACATCTGTATCCTTTTGATGGAAACAAGGTCCAGGTGTGTCGGAAAACATCCAATCACATCTCATTACAAGGTTAATTTTGATTGTGCCTTTGATAATCATCATTAACATGGAGGAGTAGGAATTATTATCAAAGATCACACAGGACAAGGAATAGGATGATATCAGAAATTAGTTAGCACTTGTTCTTGCGCTGGAAAGGCCGTTACAGCTGTTATAGATCTGCAGTTCACAGCAAATATAGAATGTAGCAGAATTGCAATGGAAGGAGATGCTCTGGTTCGTTTTTACAAGAAACACTAATGTTGAAAGAGGAGTATCTCTCAAATGTGGCAGAGATTATAATATATAAAAATAGATAGGGACATAATAAGTGGATTTGTTGGGTGCGTGGGCCAGCATGCAAGCAGAAAAGGTTATCAGGCAGGCAGCACATAAATTAGCCAAACCTAGTTTTGCTGGTGATGAGAATTGAGGATGTGTACTGTGTTAACAAAATTTTGACCGTTCCTAAATCATCTCATTAAGTGTTATCAATTCACTCCTAACTCCAAAATTGCACACTAATATTCTTCAAAATAAATTACAAATTAAGTAATATCGTTAGAGATTAAATTGAAATTTATGATTATTAATTTGCCTCACAGTTTCAATTATTAGATATGACAATTCTTTGGGTTGTAATTAACATTTCTGATTGTAATTAATTTTTTAGTGTTGTAATCTTCCCTTAATTTTTTACTCTCTCCTTTTATGATTGTAATTAACATTTACCTCTTAATCAATTACTTTCATAACTATAATCTCATTAATTTAGCTCTTAAATTAATTCATTTTGTGCATATATAGCTGAAAATCCTTCCCTTGATTTTTTTTTTAATTCTTTCCTTTTTATCATTTATGTCATCCCTAAATCTTAGCTTTTTTGGCCAAATAATTTTAGTTTTTACTAATTAATTATTTTCATGACTAAAATCTCATTAATTTAGCAGCTTAGTTAAGTTTTAAGTGTATGTAACCGAGTTTCATCCCTTGATTTGTTATTTTTGTTAATTTTTCTTTTTATCATTACGTAATCATTAATTTTATTGGTTGTGGGTTATGAATTAGTACAGTAGTGAGTTACACACTTTTTGCGCTTATAAATACTTTTATTATTATTATTATTATTATTATTATTTTTCAGGGTTTTTCATATTTTCAATTTTGGGTTATGAAATTTCTTATCCTAATTCGGATATGCTGTCCCTACAATGGAAGAAGGTTTTCAAGTTGTAAATAGAGGTAAAATTTTCTATTTGATAATCTTTTTACTTAATTTGACTTCATGTTATTTGTTTTATAAATATGTATATATATCTATAAATATTGTATTTTTACTCCCCATTTGAGCAAGCTTCTTCTTTCTTTCCCTTTTTTTCATAAATATATATACTCTCTCTATATCTATTTATATATCAATATCAATCAAGATTTTATATAACATATTTCCCGAGTAAATAGGGGATAAATTGACAGTTTAAGGTGAGTTGAAATCGATGTATTTAAGAAAAATTAATTAAGGTATTTTTTCTCTTTATGATGTGATTATTAATTATTAAATATTTAATTTAATAAATTTTACTTTAAACGTTACTATTAATAACATTCATCCAACTCTCTTTTTCGTTTTACAATGTTTGCCCTGGATTTTTTTTTTTTTAAATTTAAGAAGGCACTTTCACAACAATAAATTGTACTTTAAACATTATTATACATTAAATATCTTAATTGAGCTATTTGAACATTATTATATAGTTAATATATAGTTGTCCTATTGAATTAGATTAATTTCTAGTTATTATTGAATTAATGCTATTTGAAGGAGTTTCAATTGCACTTTATTTTATATATATAAATATATATATATATATAAATCATTGCTATATAAGTTATTCATGCAATTCAATTATTAATATAGTTTCCTCTTTCCATTCCCTATTGCTCCCTAATTTCTCTATCCAGCCTCAAATAAAGACCAAAATTTGCTCCGTGGAAATGAAAATTTTATAACATTGCAAATGTGCGTTCAAATGTGTACTTATTCCTATGTAATTCGGGTCATTTCTTTTTGCAAAATTAGTTAGTTTAGACTTTAGAGGAGAAGCTAAAAATCATGTAAAATTTAAGCTAATATTTGTAAAAGGGCAATCTTCTTTTTACATCTAACATATCAAATAAATCATGCAAGCACTTTTTCTTTTTTCATAATACATGTCAGCAGGCTAGCACTTTTCTTTTATATATACTTTGCTTTATTATTTGTCCTCGCATTTGCATTCCATGTAAATTAAATGTTTTCACAAAGATATGGGTGGGAATTTTTGTATGAAGAGAAAGAGTTTCTTAATTTGTAATTTTTTCTTTCTTTTGGTTTCTTTTATAGCAATTCTCATAGAAATTAAGCTATCTTATTGTATGCAATTTTTGTTAGTGTAATCCCTGCAAGCTAATCGTTGTAGCTTTTAAGATATTAGCATATAGTGATTTCATGTAAACAAACATTATATTTTATTAATGTTAAAGAGGTATTTCTTTGTCCATAGGAATCTATTTAATAATTGTTATAAATATTTTATGTAGATAAAGCCCATGAAACATATTAGCCTTGCAAAGGAATTGTAAAGAGTTACAATTGTGAGATCCATATGCATCAATGCTATGTTTTTAAAACCATTCTTGGTCATCATATTGTCAAGACAGGGCATTGACAATGCACAAAGAGCCTCTATGCATATGTTGTATGCAACTGATCTCATAAGTTGAACTATAGAGATACTTGGGGATAGCATATGGGTGCTTGTTATAGCAAGGAGTTCACTTATTATGACCAGCTATGAGAGTTCCATCTGGTATTTTACTAAAGTATCTATGGAAATACCTTCATATGTTAGTATTTTAAGTAATCCTTTGACTTGTGATATCAGATCACTCATAAAAGGAGTGTCATGCTTTGATTCATCATGAACGAGTCCATAATAAGTGGATGCTTATGAAAGGGTGGTTTTCGGTATCTCATGAATCATATGGTAGGTGGACGAGTGGTCCAGAGACAATTCATCTAAGTGATATGAGGGGACATATGTCATATGTACTTCGCCTGTGTTAACTCAAAGTCCTTGTCCAAAGCAATATTAATTATGGAGTTAACACATAAGAGTTACATACTAGTATGGAAAGGGTTAAAAGACACTAAATCATACTCTTACCATTTCCAAGCTATATGATTAAAAAATAATTATTACACTAAGATACTATACACTGAAGGGCTTATTAAAACCATATTAACACTCCCTGCATGTCAAAAGGCCATGATGCATTGCTAGATGTCAATTCTGGTCTATAAATGTAAATATTCTTAATTTAATAATTACATTTATTACTAATATGATAGGCCCTAATGATTCATAAATATAAGGGTGATTAGAGGAAATTAAAATAAGACTAGGCTTAAGTATTTAGTACAAGTAAAAATTACTTAGTCAGCTCAAAAATAAATAAATAAATAAATAAATAGAAGTTACTTAGGCCCAATTTGAACTTGTCCAAGTTGGCCAAGTATTTAACTATTAACTAAACAAAAGTTGGAAATAGTTAACCCTAAGTATTTAAACCATGCTTTTGCCATCCCAAACCTTAACAATTCTTGGAATTACGCTACCTTTTCTCTCTCTAAAGCCTTATTGCATTAACCCTACGAAGCCTTCAGGTTTTTGCCTTTTGGCTATTTTCCTTGAAGAAAATCTATTTTCTTCATCTATTTTGATTGAGAATCAAAAAGAGATAAAGCTTAAAGGTTTTTGAAACCTAAGCTACTAGCACGGCTTTTGGCAAACAAAGTTTCTATCTTTTCAGAGGTTTTTTGAATCACCTATATGGATAACCGTTACAGGCTAAATACTTGGATAGCTTTACTTTAAGACAACAGTCTCAGCTTACAAGATCTTGAAGTCATAAAGTTGCTAAAAGACATCTTAAGATTGAGGTATGTTAAATCTTGATTCGTTCTTTAAGTTTCTTGATTTTATAGATTGGTAAAAAACCATGCAAGATGATCCATTTTAGGGGTCTCGGTATTGTTTATCTTTATGTTTTTGCTACTCCTCTCTTTAATATGACTAAAGATTTTTGAAATATGTTCTAACATGAACCCAAGGCTTCCTAAAATTTTAGCATGCTATCACTTTATATGTATGTATATTTAAAGGATGACTTATTTAAAAGTAAAATCAAAATTTTTAAGCAAATACAAACGAAGGTTGAAAAGTCATCATTTTCTATTGTGACCAAGGGTCAAAAGTGAAATTTTTAAAGATTATGGTGAATAAAATGAAGAAAAATTTTGGAACATGTTGTATATTATCAATCGGATAATGAATAAATAAGTATTGTTTACAGAATAATAATTTTACACCCATTAATACCCATGAAAGTATTCTTAAAGGTATAATCAAGTCAGAATTGACTAGAAATATAAAAATTCTTATTATAGATAACAAAATTTATTCTTTGGATGAATAAACTGAAGAATAAATTGTGCTTACATAATGAAGTAGAAATAAAGTTTTAAAAAAGGGACTTTTTTTGTTGGTTGGAGGAGACATTACATCAATTATTTTATTTATTTTAAAATAATAACTAAATAGAGTTTGACTAGGTTTTTATGCTCTAAAACAACGATTTTCAAAAATTATTAAAACATATGAATCATACTTATGTATATATGCATGCAGGAGACCTAATGGAAATGTTTTTCATGTATATTTAAGTAAAATACACGCATGAATTTACTAAATAGTGAATAAAAATAAACTAAATTAATTGAAAATAATTAATTTTTAGCAAAATAATTTAATATTATCAAGTAAAATAGCAAATGTACAATTTAATAATAAAAAATCAACTACCCGAAGCTCAACATTCTTCATATGTAAAACGAAATTAAAAAAAAAAAAAAAAAGAAGAAGAAAATTTAGATAAATTTGAATAATGAATAAAAATTAAGGTAAGGTCTAGATATATTAAGCTACTTAAGAGTGAGGATGATGGATCAAATTTATCATTGATTAAAAACTACAATTTTACTATTGTACTTCTTAATTTAGTTAAACGTAAGCTAGAAGTAGTGCTATAAAATATTGTTTTTCCTCTTTGAATATTCTTTTACATTTACCTTTTATAAGGCAAATGAAGTCATATTATTAGAATATATTAAACAATATTATATTTTAAATATGTTATAGAATTAAAATATATTATTTGTTGATATAAATATTTTTAGGATTAGCTCAAGCCTAAAAATCATATTAGATTCTTGAATTAAGTCGATTGTCCTGTGAGTTTAAGGAGGCTTGAGCTATAAATATTTTTACTTTTAACCATTTTTAATCAAATCATTTGAATTGTTTTCTAACCATTTTCAATCGAATCAAATCTTCATTTGAAATGTTTATTTAACCATTTTTAATCAAATTAAACCTTCATTTAAATTGTTTTTAATTTCAATGGTTAATTTTATTCGTTTAAAGACATTATTTTTTTGTTCTAATGATATTTTCCTTTAAAAGTTTATCGTTAAAACCTCGAGTTATTTTGGATTTCTTAATTTCTTCTTTTCTTGGTTTGAGAGAAATTGTTATTCTCTTCCAATGATGAATTTAGTTTAAAAATTGCAAACATATAACGATGACTAAATGAATAATTAATTTAGACATTATCTTTAAAAATATAAAATTATGATCAAATTTTATAAAATACTTCATAACATTATCACATAATTAATTTTTAAACAAGCATACTAACTAAACAATATCTAATAAATAAAAATATCTTTATTTCCAATTTTTTTTGACAAAAAAATATTTTTTTCCAAATATTAAAAAGTTGGTCCTTTATCGCGGGAGCATATTCCTTATTAGAATAAATAAGGGTAAATAGGTCTTTTAAAGTTATTAATTTTTAAATTCTAATACAAATTAAAATTTAAAATTAAGTAAGTATTCTTAATTAAAATGTATTGCTTTTAAATTGTATTAAGTAAGTTTTCAACTTTGTAATAATTATTAATTTTTCCTTTTCATGTAACGTTTTATTTTTCTTTTATTTTTGCCTTTATTTTTTTCCTTTAATTGAAATTTATTGTGTTAAAATTGTATTAAAATTGTATTAAGTATGCTTTCAATTGTGTAATAAGTAATACTTTTCAAAAGTGTTGGCAAGAGCATGCCATCATCTTTCCCTCCTCTCTTTTATTACATTTTTGTTGTAGATGGTAATTCATAAAAAAGATCATGGGGAGTATTGGATTTAGGAAAAAGGGTTTTAAATCAAATCAAAACTCTTTTTGTAGAACAAAATTTGGGTGCAACGATCATATCTCGATGTTTATCAAAGGCTTATCTGTATAGAAATTGTGTGATGTTCCATCCCAAGCTGTATAAAGAACATATGCGACAATTATAATTATCCAAACTAGATTGTACACGAATGAGCACAAATCAAAATGTAATATTAATTGATAAGACTAGTCCTAATTAAAATGATAAATTTTGGGGTCCAACTAATTGATTCAGATTGATAAAAAAAAAAATTGAGATATATAATTAGCATATCACTGATATCGAAGGCTTTATCCAATCACATTGGATCCAACGTCCAAAAGAACCAAGGGCTTTGTGTTTTCTGCCTTGCCAAAGAGCTTTTAAGTGAACTACTGAACGTCCAATAATTTGTATTGTTACCGAATCAATGCCAGAACTCATTTAAACCGTTCAAAGCATAAAATCATAGAATTTAATATTAAATAGGGCAATTTATTATTAGAAGATCTTATTTTGGACTCATTTAAAGTTTTCTTTGGTAGCACTTATCGATATTTGACTACTTATATTCAAAATTATTTATGATTAAATTGGTTTTAATTGAAAATTAATTCTTTTGTAACAATTATCGAATTAATTGTCCTTTAAAAGTTTCAACTTTAGCATAAATATTTATGCATCCAATTTTAGGATAAATATTAACAACAGCGATATCAATCAGTGCAGTGCATTGAAAGAATTAATCTTTTGTAATATTTAATTGTATTAATAAGAGGTAGAGGAATTCAACATTAGTAGTATACTTAAATTTGGAAGTAAGATCATGATTGTCCATTTCTACATCTGAAAAACAATTTTTTGCTGAATTTTATTTAAGCAAATTTCTAATTTGGTAGCATTCTATTTCAAGCTGGGCCTTAGAGTAAATAGGATCATTTAGACAATTTTAAAAAGAGTTAATCAGTAAGATATCATTGCTTTCTCTTTTATTATTGTCTTAATTTAATTAATTATATTTTAAATGATTTTTGTTATCTATTAAATTGTTTTTATTTGAGTTAGAGTTAATTATTTTTAAATATTTTGGAACTTGCACTTTCTGATTTTTTTTTTTAATTTTCATAGAAATTATAATGTTATGTGTATTTCTTTAATTTTTTGAGTGATAACTTCAGTTTATTTTTTGATTAAAAGTAGAAGATGTTCACAAATCAAAAGCATACGAAAACGATCATGCTAGAATTGAAAGTAGTAATCAATTAATTAATTCTTTGCAAGTCAGTAGCAAAGTCCTAACAACATGAAATCAAATTTTTTCATAGCTTAACTTTCAGAATTATCATGATTCTAAACGCTTTTAAGGTGCAAGTACTAGCTTTAGCTATGTTTGAATCATTTCTCATCAAGATAAAATAGTAAGTATAGTAAAAACATTATATAATCAAACAAGTTATTATCTTTCTTGTTATAACTTGTTAAGAAAATTAATGACACAAAATTGTAACTCAAAAAATTTAAAAAAATAATTAATTTAGCACAACAATAACAATTTAATATAAAAATATACATATAAATATCAAAACAAAAATTATACACTAATTGATATGCTAATGTTACTAATTACTTTGGTTTAATTTATTACACACTTGCCTCTAGGTTCATGATCTAATTAATTAAGCTAATTTTTCTCTCTCTCTTTTTTTTTTCCCTTTTTCTTTGGCTTGTTACCGAGCTAATTCTGATTCTGACATTATAGGGAGTTTTATTTGAATATTATAATTTTTTGGGGGAAAATAAGATTTTATGGCCATGGAGATTTTCTTTTTACATAACGTTGTAATGGAAATTTTTATTTATATTTAAGGAAATGAAACTTTCAGTATTACATTTAAGGACCTCGTAACTACTTAAATTCCCTTAAAATAAAATATCTCAATTTCCTTAAAACCTCGTACTATACCAATTCCCTATTAATTATTATTTAACAAATAATACAAATTTAAAAAATTCATATTAAATCTCCAGTTACTGTTAAAAAATTAAAAATATTTTACAATTAAATCTTGAACTAGCATTTAGAAATAATAAAAGATTAAAA
>JBBYHK010027884.1:0-10184 GCA_038382065.1 Adansonia grandidieri | reverse complement strand
GAAAATGGTGGAAAGAAAAACTTTTCTTGCAAATCCAAAGCATCAATATCATGTATCCCAATGAGGAGAACATGATTATAGTGCCCATACCAAAAAGAATGGAGATTATTACGAGTATCCAGGTTTGTCTCATTTCACAGATGAACTTCGATTATAAGAAAAATGGTGGAAAAAAAAGCTTTTCCTGCAAATCCAAAGCATCAATATCATGTATCCCAATGAGGAGAACATGATTAAGTGCCCATAACAAAAAGAATGGATATTATTATGAGTACCCAAATTTGTCTCAATTGATAGATGAACTTTGATAATAAGGAGAATAGTGGAAAAAAAAGCTTTTCTAGCAAATTCAAAGCATCAATATCATGAATCCCAATATGGAGAACATGATTGTAGTGCCAAAAACATAAAGAATGGATATTATTACAAGTACCCTAGTTTATCTCACTTCACAGATGAACTTTGATTATATGGAAAATAGTGGAAAGAAAAGCTTTTCTTCCAAATCAAAGCATCAATATCGTGTATCCCAATAAGGAGAACATGATTGTAGCACCCAATCACAAAAAGAATGGAGATTATTACGAGTATCCAGGTTTGTCTCATTTCACAGATGAACTTCGATTATAAGAAAAATGGTGGAAAAAAAAGCTTTTCCTGCAAATCTAAAGCATCAATATCGTGTATCCCAATGAGGAGAACATGATTATAGTGCCATAACAAAAAGAATGGATATTATTATGAGTACCCAAATTTGTCTCAATTGACAGATGAACTTTGATAATAAGGAGAATAGTGGAAAAAAAAGCTTTTCTAGCATATTCAAAGCATCAATATCATGTATCCCAATATGGAGAACATGATTGTAGTGCCAAAAACATAAAGAATGGATATTATTACAAGTACCCTAGTTTATCTCACTTCACAGATGAACTTTGATTATATGGAAAATAGTGGAAAGAAAAGCTTTTCTTCCAAATCAAAGCATCAATATCGTGTATCCCAATAAGGAGAACATGATTGTAGCACCCAATCACAAAAATAATGGAGATTATTACGAAAGTCATGGTTTGACTTATTTATGGATGAACTTTGATTATAAGGAAAATGGTGGAAAGAGAAGCTTTTGTTGCGAAATCAAAGCATCAACATTGTGTATCCCATTGAGGTGAACATGATTGTAGTGCCTATAATAAAAAGAATGGAGATTGTTATGCGTATCCAAATTTGTCTCATGTCTCGGATGAACTTTAGTTATAAGGAAAATGGTGGAAAGAGAAGCTTTTCTTGCAAATCCAAAGCATCAATATCGCATATCCCAATTAGGAGAACATTATTCTAGCACCCAATCGCAAAAAGAATGGAGATTATTATGAGAATCCAGGTTTGACTCATTTCTTGGATTAACTTTGTTTATAAGGAAAATGGTGGGAGGAAAACCTTTTCTTACCAAATCCAAAGCATCAACATTGTTTATCCGAGTGAAAAAAACATTATTGTAATGGCCATAATGAGAAAAATAAAGATTATTACAAGTATCCATGTTTGTCTTATTTCACGGATGAACATTAATTATAGGGAAAATGGTGGAAAGTGATGCTTTTCTTGCAAATCCAAAGCATCAATATCATGTATCCCAATGTGGAGGACATGATTGTAGTACCAGTGAGAAAAAGAATGGATATTACTTCAAGTATCCTAGTTTGTCTCATTTCATGGATGAACTTTGATTATAAGGAAGATAGTGAAAAGAAAATCTTTTCTTGCAAATCCAAAGTATCAATATCGTGTATCCCAATGAGGAGAACATGATTGTAGTGCCCACAACAAAAAGAATAGAGATTATTACGAGCATCCAAGTTTGTTTCATTTCATGGGTGAACATTAATTACATGGAGAATGATGGAAAAAAAACTTTTCTTGGAAATCAAAAGCATCAATATCGGTATCCCAATGTGGAGAACATAACTGTAGTGCTAAAAACAAAAAGAATAAAGATTACTCTGATTATCCAAGTTTGTCTCATTTGATAGATGAACTTTGATAATAAGGAGAATGATGGAAAGAAAAGCTTTTCTTACAAATCCAAACCAACAAGATCATGTATTCCAATATGGAGAACATGATTGTAGTGCCAATAACAAGAAGAATGGAGATTATTACAAGTATCCAAGTTAGTCTCACTTCATGAATGAAGTTTGGTTATAAGGAAAATGGTGGAAAGAAAAGCTTTTTTTTGCAAATTCAAAGCATCAATATCATGTATCCCAATAAGGAGAACATGATTGTAGTGGCCATAACAAAAGGCATGGAGATTATTAGGAGTATCTAAGTTTGTCACATTTCTTGGGTGAACATTAATTACAAGGAAAACTGAAGGAAAAAAAAGCTTTTCTTGAAAATTCAAAGAATCAATATCGTGTATTCCAATGTGGAGAACTTGATTGTAGTGCGAATAATAAAAAGAATGGAGATTATTATGAGTATCTAAGTTTGTCTCATTTCACAGATGAACTTTGATTATAAGAAAAAATGATGGAAAGAAAAGCTTTTCTTGCTAATCCAAAGCATTAATATCATGTATCCCAATTAGGAGAACATGATTGTAGTGCCAATAACAAAAAGAATAGAGGTTATTATGAGTATCCAAATTTATCTTATTTAACGGATGAACTTTGATTATAAGGAAAATGGTGAAAAGAAATGCTTTTCATGCAAATCCAAAGTATCAATATCATGTATCCCAATTAGAAGAACATGATTGTAGTGCCCATAACAAAAAAAATAGAGGTTATTATGAGTATCCAAGTTTATCTCATTTCACGGATGAACATTGATTATGAGGAAAATGGTGGAAAGAAATGCTTTTCATGCAAATCCAAAGTATCAATATCATGTATCCCAATGTGGAGAACATGATTATAGAGCCAATAACAAAAAGAATGGAGATTATTACGAGTATCCAAGTTTATCTTATTTCACAGATAAACTTTGATTATACGGAAAGTAGTGGAAAGAAAAGCTTTTCTTGCATATCCAAAGCATCAATATCGTGTATCCCAATGTGGAAAATATGATTGTATTGCCGATATCAAAAGCAATGGACATTATTACGACTATCCTAGTTTTTCTTATTTCACTAATGAACTTTGATATGAGGAGAATGGTGGAATGAAACGCTTTTCTTCTAAATCCAAAGCATCAATATCATGTATCCCAATGAGGAGAACATAATTGTAGTGCCTAATCACAAAAAGAAAGGAGATTATTATGAGAGTCCAGGTTTGACTCATTTCATGGATGAACTATGATTATAAGGAAAATGGTGGAAAAAGAAGCTTTTCTTCAGAAATCAAAGCATCAACATTGTGCATTCCAATAAGGTGAACATGATTGTAGTGCCTATAACAAAAAGAATGGAGATTATTATGCGTATCTAAGTTTGTCTCATTTCATAGATGAACTTTAATAATAAGGAAAATGGTGGACAAAAAGCTTTTCTTACCAAATCAAAGCATCAATATCATGTATCCCAATATGGAGAACATGATTGTAGTGCCAATAATAAAAAGAATGGAGATTATGATGAGTATCCAAGTTTATCTCATTTAATAGATGAACTTTAACAATAAAGAGAATGGTGGAAAGAGAAGCTTTTCTTGTAAATTCAAAGTATCAATATCATGTATACAATGAGGAGAATATGATTGTAGTGCAAATACCAAAAATAATGGAGATTATTCTGAGTATCCAAGTTTGTCTCATTTGGTGGATGAACATTAATAATAAGGAGAATGGTCAAAAGAAAAGTTTTTCTTGCAAATCCAAAGTAACAAGATCGTGTATTATCCCAATGTGGAGAACATGATTCTGTGCCCTTAACAAAAGGCATGGAGATTATTACGAGTGTCTTAGTTTGTCTTATTTCTCATGTGAACATTAATTACGAGGAAAATGGTGGCAAGAAAGGCTTTTCTTGCAAATCCAAAGCATTAATATCATGTATGCCAATTAGGAGAACATGATTATAGTGCCTATAAGAAAAAGAATGGAGGTTATTATGAGTATCCAAGTTTGTCTCATTTCACTGATAAACTTCGATTGTAAGGAAAATGGTGGAAAGAAAAGCTTTTCTTGCGAATCAAAAGCATCAATATCATGTATCCGAATGTGGAGAACATGATTTTAGTGCCAATAACAAAAAGAATGGAGATCATTATGAGTATCTAAGTTTGTCTCATTTCACGGATGAACATTAATTATAAGGAAAATGATGGAAAGAAAAGCTTTTCTTGCAAATCCAAAGATTAATATCATGTATGCCAATCAGGAGAACATGATTGTAGTGCCTATAAGAAAAAGAATGGAGGTTATTATGAATATCCAAGTTTATCTCATTTCATGGATGAACTTTGATTATAAGGAAAATGGTGGAAAGAAATGCTTTTCACGCAAATCTAGAGTATCAGTATCATGTATCCCAATGTGGAGAACATGATTATAGAGCCAATAACAAAAAGAATGGAGATTCCTATTAGTGCCCAAGTTTGTCTTATTTCACGGATGAACATTAATTATAAGGAAAATGGTGGAAAGAAAAGCTTTTCTTGCAAATCCAAAGCATCAATATCATGCATCCCAATGTGGAGAACACGATTGTAGTGCCAATAATAAAAATAATGGATATTGTTTAGAGTATCCAAGTTTGTCTCATTTCACGGATGGACTTTGATTATAAGGGGAATGGTGGAAGAAAAGCTTTTCTTGAAAATCTAAAGCATCAAGATCACATATCCTAATGTGGAGAACATGATTGTAGTGTCAATAACAAAAAGAATAAAGATTATTATGAGTATCCAAGTTTGTCCCATTTCACGAATGAACTTTGGTTATAAGGAAAATTGTGGAAAGAAAAGCTTTTCTTACAAATTCGAAGCATCAATATCATGTATCCATATATGGGGAACTTGACTATAGTGTCGATATAAAAAAGAACGGAGATTATTATGAGTATCCAAGTTTGTCTTATTTCACGAAAGAACTTTGATTACAAGGAAAATGGTGGAAATAAAAGCTTGTCTTGCATATCCAAAGCAACAATGCCATGTATCCCAGCAAGAAGAACATACTGTAGCACCCTTAGCAATGGAGATTATTATAAGCATCCAAGCTTGTCTAATTTCATGGATGAACTTTGATTATAGAGAAAAAAGTGGAAAAAAAGCTTTTCCTATAAATCCAAAGCATCAATATCATGGATCCTAATTTAGAGAACATGATTATAGTGCTAATAAAAAAAATAATGGATACTATTACGATATCCAAATTTGTCTTATTTCCTGGATGAGCTTTGATACTAAGGAAAATGGTGGAAAGAAAAGCTTGTCGTGCATGTCAAGGCATCAATATAGTGTATCACAATGAGGAGAACATGATTGTAGTACCCATAACAAAAAGAATAGAGATTATTACGAGTATCCAAGTTTGTCTTATTTCACGGATGAACATTAATTATAAGGAAAATGGTGGAAAGAAAAGCTTGTCTTGCATATCAAAAGCATCAATACCGTGTATCCCAATAAGGAGAACATGATTGTAATGCCCATAAAAAAATGAAGATTATTATGAATATCCAAGTTTGTCTTATTTGAGGGATTAACTTTGATTTTAAGGAAAACAGTGGAAAGAAAAACTTTTCTTGCAAATCCAAAGCATCAATATAATGCATCCTAATGAGGACAACATAATTGTAGTGCCTATAACAAAAAGAATAGAGGTTATTAGAAGTATCCAAGTTTGTATTATTACATGGATGAACTTTGATTATACAGAAAATGGTGGAAAGAAAAACTTTTCTTGCTAATCCAAAACATCAATATCATGTATCCCAACGAGGTGAACATGATTGTAGTGCCCATAACAAAAATAATGGAGATCATTGTGAGTATCAAAGTTTTTCTCATTTCGCAGATAAACATTAATTATACGAAAAATGGTGGAAAGAAAAGCTATTCCCCTAAATCTAAAGCATCAATATCTGTATCCCAATGCGGGGAACATGATTGTAGTGCCCATAGCAAAAAGAATGAAGATTATTACGAGTATTCAAGTTTGTCTCTTTTATCTTGACAGTGGCAGCATGTACAGGGTGAAGGTATGATGGACTTTGAAAAATCATTTTGGATTCATCCGAAATTATTAAAATATGAATAATACCTTTCTAAAAAGGGAATTTCATGAAATCTATGGGAAAAATTTTCAAGGGATTCAAAATTGTTGTCTGTTGGGCCGAAACAGCCCATACAGTAGACTGCTCGCTGGATCTAGGGGTTCCAGATAGTGAAGATTCAAAAAATCATAACGATTTCATCTGAGATGATTTGAAGGTAAATGAGATATCGTTGGAAAGGTAATTCGAAACCTTTCAAGTAAAAATATCAATACATTTTGGATAAATCATTTTTTATTTTTAAATAATTTTTCAAAACCAAACTGCAGTGCTACCAGAACAAAATAAGGGAGGTGTTCGGTATTTTTGGTTTTTCATTAGGTTGAGCTTGGGCCATGGACATTCAAACATCCATAACCAAGATGAGGGGTTGACATGGGCATCACGAGTTCATCCCACAGTCCTGGAGTAGTTTAGGATGATGAAACAATCCCTTGACCATGTCATCATGAGAATGTTTGGCTGAGGACCAAGGATTCACATTTTTCAACTAAAGAACTTCATTTCTTTTTTTGAAAACTAGTATTCTTATACTCATTCTTCCATGAATCCATAACTGAATATTTGCTTTGCCCCTAAGGTTGGAAAGCCAACTTCATAAAAATCTTAAGCTGATGTTGTTCTCCATGTGTAGGAGATAGCATGTGCTTAACTTGAGGATATTTTTTTTTGAAATCGGGTTTTCTAGCATTCAAACAAGCATCTCAACACAACCAAAGTGCCACAAACATAATATAGAATATGGAGAACATATATGCACAAGCAAAGATGACATTTTTCATAGAAAAGATAAAAAAATGCATGACGATGATAGATAAATGCATAAACATACTTAGGATGAACATGTTTAAAAAGACTTTGCTAAAGAAGGCATTTTTATTTCGTGGAACCTATCAAGCTGCTAGGAAATGTATGGGCATACTAATGACATGTTAGGATGTATGCTTTAAACATGAGATGAAGATATGGATGCAGAAGGAACATGGCAAGGTTACATGGATAGAGGCTATAATGGTGATGAGAATGCAAAGGAGCATGCTTAGTTAACCAAACAACATGAAGACACCAAGAAGAGGGTATATACCATTGTTAACTAAGCATGCTCCTTTGCATTTTCATCACCATTACATCAAGGTAGAGGGTATATACCAAAAACTTAAACTTCCCTTTCTCTTGGAATAGTGGCTGTAAGCTCAATTTCTTCCTTCTTCTTCCTATTATTTAGCAAGAAAAGGATGAAAAGAAGTAGCTTTTTGGTGGTATGGTTAATGGTGAGGCTTTTTAAGGATCAAAATGTGCATAAAGTTAGGTTCTTGAAGGTTTTCCAATGGTGGTTTAGGGTAGCTACGAGAATGGAGTATGGAAGTCAATGAAATAGTGTTTTTAGGGCTGAGAATGGGTAAAGGATTTGTGGGGATGGGTGAAAAGATTTCTAGAATTGCTAGAGAGCTTTTTTGATAGTTAAGAGCCCCCCTCTTTTTTTGAGGTAGCTGGTTCTCTTTATCTCCATGCTCAGCCAATGGCTTTAGAAGGTAAACCAAGGGCATTGTTAGGTTTTCTTCTATGCCCAAGGAGACATCCAAGTTACATGCTCAGTCTGCCTACACATTGCTAGTGGTTCTGCCATGCTGAGAAAGTAATCAGAAAGGTTGCAATAGCCTCCCAACTGTTGATATGCCTGCCACCCTCTCTACCACCATATCTCTTATGAAAGTGACCTTTGGCATTAGTAGCTTAGGCCCTAAACTTGTTTAAATCCAATCATTGGCCCAAAGCCAAGGTTTGTAATGCTTTATGATGGTTTTTTGGTGCTAAAAACATGTTTGAATCAGATTTTTAAAGGTTGAAAAATGGTCAGAGCAAGGCAAAATGCCTTACTATATTGATACAAAGCATGATGTATCAGTACACAAGGCATTTTTTTTCCTGAGTATCAATACAAAGAGGTGAGTATGGATACTAAGAACAAAACTTGTTTCTAGTCTCGAGATTTTAGAGCCCTGTATCGATACTCCATGGACTTGTATTGATACTTATACTTATGTATCGATACATTTCACCAAAAATCGTAACTTTAGCTACTGCCAAGACTTGTATCGATGCAATCATGCTAGGTATCGATACCACACCTTAGGTATCAACACCAAACCCTTATGTATCGATACTGCACATGCAAATTCAAAATTTTTGTAATGTGAAAGCCTCGACATAGTGTTTAAGCACCAAATAACCCACACATACCTTAGGTTCCTCGAGTTATCTTATCTTGGTCATAAATAGATGAAAATTAGCTCGCGTACTCACTTGAACGACTCCAATGACACCTTAAAAATAACCTTTGATGCCTCATTTTTGCATTTTTCTTCAAGGTGGTCCATAGGCATTTTAAACCTTCCCCAAAAAACTTTGTCATAGTTTTATTTCTATTTTTTATTTTATCACCTTTTACGTAACTCGTAAGATACCAAAAACTAGTCTGGACAAAATGAAGTGTCTACAATAAGAAGCAGACTTTGACTATTCAACTGCTAGATACACTTCCATCTGTCAATGCCACAGAAAGGGATAAAGATAATCCCTCCTATGGCATCGAAAAACCACTGATCTTGTATGTTAATTGACCACGTCCTTAAGTTATTCCTGCCCTATTAGTATGAAGAATGGTTATTCAACTGCCATCTCTATTCCCTTATGCAGACAACAAGGCTGTTCCCTGGAACTATGAAAGTAAAACCTTAATTATTAGGGAATCTAGTCAACTACCCTCAAATATTGATCTTTCGAGGGTAAGCCACTTGACTAAGAGTGGTAGGTGTTATACGCCACCAGCCTTAAGAGATAAAGCTTAGCAAGAAAACTCTAGCCAGAATCTTCAAACACTTAAATCTGTAACTAAAAGGGCAGATTCAAAAGTTACTAAGGAACCGATAAGTGGAAAAGAAGCAATGAAGTTTCTTAAGTTCATCAAACACAGTGAATACAATATCGTGGACCAGCTAAATAAGCAACCTGCCAAAATATCCCTACTATCACTTTTGTTAAACTTTGAAGCTTATAGAAATACACTCTTAAAAGTTTTGAACGAGGCCTAAGTCTTTCCTAATATTTCTGTAGGCCAACTAGATCATCACAATTAGCAATGATGAGATTCCACAAGGAAAAAGAGGAAATCATAAAGCCCTCCACATCACCGCATACTGCAAAGGGAGCATATTGCCCAAGTCACATAGTCGTGCAGACATTTGATGGAACCTACAGAAACATTATGGGGAACATCATTATCCCACTCCAAATAGGCCTATGTACTTATGAGGTTGACTTTCATGTGATGGACATTGCTCCATCATATAATTGCCTTTTGGGAAAGCCGTGGATCCATTCTGCAAGAGTGATTCCATCATCTTTGCACTAAAAATTGAAGTTTGTAATTGGAAACAAAGTTGTCAGTATTGGTGGAGAAGAAGATATCATTGCTGCTACCTCGACTGATTCCCCTTATGTTAAACCTAATGAGGGCATTCCAGAGCTATCTTTTCAATCACTTCAGTTCATCAATGCCATCTATGTCAAGGAGGGATTGCGCATGATTACACCTCATCTGTCAGAAAGCACGTAAATAAGCTTGAAACTAACAGTTGGCAAAGGTGATCAAACCAAAAAAGGGCTTGGAAGATGCCTCCAAGGAGTTGCTAAAGCTTTAAAAGTGACCTATCAGACTGAAAAGAGAGGACTGGGGTTCAAACCCAATGCACAGCAGAAAAAGAAATAAGCCTAGAAGAATTGGGATAAAAGAATAGCATATCCGTTAAGATAAGACATGGGACATAAATCTATGGCATTTTTGCCATTGCATAAGAACTTTCACTCAAGCGGACATGTTAACACTAGCTCGACAAATGTCATGCTTGTGTTAAGGAAAACTTTTAGGGATTTCTCTATCAATGTAATTGAAGAG
>JBBYHK010027863.1:0-10185 GCA_038382065.1 Adansonia grandidieri | reverse complement strand
GATAATATCACGTTCAAAATTGTTAAATTTTCATATGACGTCATGATTGTAATTAATTATTTTATGTAGAAATCAAATAGCCACTCTATGAGCTGCGAGAAAAGCCCTGAATATGACATTCTTGCATTCCCCGAAGATTAAACAGTAAGTTGCATGGGAAATAAACGCATGCCTTTCATACATAGCCTTCTATGTTTTCTTCATTGGATAGCTAAGAAGAAGCCATGTCATCATCATCCAAAGACCCAAAGTTATCATGTAAATTTTATTAATTTTGTTTCATATATTATATTTAGAATTTAAAATATTAAGTATAATTAATAATGATATTTTATTTTGGATAAACATTTATTATAATATTTTATTAATTTAATAATTATATTTTTATGTAACGTTTTGATTTTATTTTAGTAACTACTCATTCTAAATTTAAAAATCGGTTCACTTGATAAAAACTCTTAATTTCAAAGTTTGTTAGTCGAGATTTGAGCTTTAAAGTAATTGCCTAAAGCAGGATCACCAAAAGCATTCAGAAGTGTTTATTGTCTTTTAAATATTTATATTTGGTATTTATATTCAATACATATTTGAATATAATATATGAAATATAATGTTTAAAGTATATGAAAACTATTAAAAAAAATTTCCGTGAGGATAAACAACTAAAACTGGGCAATAAAACATGTAGATATCATATTAATAAGAAATGAATCTGTTCTCAAAGTTCGTTCAATAGATTACACTTGCAATACCTTTTAGAAAAAAATAGATAAGAAAAGGGCAGTTGTTTTGAATATTCTGTACAACGATTTTGCCCAATAGTCACTCAAAACAAGCCATTGATTGGGTAGGTAAAAACTATGTTAGTCATGCCTTCCAGCTGTAACCCATATTATCGTCAAGGTCACCGTTAAAAAACCCATTTTCAATTAACTCGTGAGCTATATCTGGAACTATATCATCCTGGGAATGGAGATTCTGAGGCAAATCGGGTGGTCCCTGGTTGAATCCATTGTTGCCACCGGCCGCTGAAGAGTCACTGTTTGAAGCAGCTTTAAAGCTGTTGCTTCGACTCGGTGCAAGCCTTGCAACACTTCCCGACACATTAGAGGTAGCTGCTGGGATAGCAGTGGTGTTGTTCCCGAAATCCACTCCGTTTCTTCCCGCACTCCCGTTCCCGTTCTGGCCACTCAGTGACTGCCGTTGAACTCCCTTCTTGTTATTGAACAGCTGTTGGATAATTTGTTGTTGTGAAGCCTGGTTATTACCCTGAGAGGACTGCAGATGATTCGTTTGGATTAAGTTATTAGCGCTCAACAAACGCTGCTGCAGTTGCGGCCTCTGAGCTGGCGAAAGGGGACTTGATAAGCCACTAACGGGCAAGGTCTGCATGGATGATGGTAACAACGGAGCGGACCCTTGGAAATTCGCAGATGGACTCTGGTTAGAATTATTGAAGGAAGATGAGGCTTCTTGATGAAGTGAGCTAGGGTTTGAATTCATTGAATTTTGCCTAATAAGCATATTCTGGTAGTTAGTAAGTGCCAAAGCGGCTTGTGCTGAACCACTTAAAGCTCCTCGACCAACCATTTGATGGTTGTTGCCGATCGGATTGTTTATCCCAGGATGCAATGCCATCAACTTATTGAGGGTATTCCTGTCGGGAACATTTGCTAGGTGCTCCATTTCCGGCATTTTTTGCATTTGGAGCTTGACCACCGTAGCATGTCGAGGATAGTTTTTCAAGCCCTCTGCAAATATGGTGTTTAAGAAAACAGATGGTTAGAATAAAAGCCATATATGTTTTTTTTTTTTCCCCAATTCGCATAAACTAAACTGTAATCCTTAACCAATAGGTAGATCAAACACAACCACCAAAATTTTAGCAGAACAAAGACTCCAGAGATATGGATGGAAGTATGAAAGCCACAAATTTTCCTCGAATGATTTTCTTAAATTTTCTTTTTTCAGTAGATTGCAAATTTCAAACCGGTGAAAACAGAAGGGATATAAGCAGTCCATTGTGATAGAATCAGAGGAAGAAAACAGAATGCTATCCAAAAACTTCCATTAAAAAGCAAAGCACGCAAACATTCTCCGAAACAGAAGGAACAATTAGCAGATGATAACCACAATCTTCTCAGGGAAGGCGATGATTTTTCTTACATGCAAAAATGAAGCAGCTGAAGAACATTCTCACATGCTACATAAAAGGCTTGACTACCTCATGACCAATCAAATAGAAACAATATTTTCCTTAAAAATTACACAGAGAGAGAGAGAGAGAGAGAGAGAGAGAGAGAGAGAAGTATGTGACATTATATCAGAGCTAGAGCAGTCGCATGCTATAATACAATTCCATGATTTAGGCGGCCGCCAGGTAAGATGAACCAAAAAAAAAAATTATCAAAATTTCAGAGGTGATAGAGGCAAATAGTACAACTTACCAATGGGCCCAACCTTCTGTTCTCGACAAAAATCTATCAGATTTTTCATGCTGTTGACAACCTCAGCAATCTAACAAATTATGCAAAAACTATAAGGAAACTCAACAAAGAAAACTTATTTACCAGAATTTAAATGCACAATGTTAAAACTGTACCTGCAAACATCTCACATATCTTTTTGAAAAACCCAAGTCATTCAGTGACGGTAACTCCAAACTTTTCACAAGCTGTCGTCCAGCTGTGAGGACCCTGGGAGAAAGCAAATCAATGTTGCATCAGCACAACGCTAATGACCAGGTAATTAGATCTTGGTAACATGCAAACCAAAAATAAAGCACTCATAAGTTATAACCTATGCTAATTTTAAAGAATATATATACACACACACACTAGATGTACACACACCCGCTTCGTAGGTGAAATATATATATATTTAAAAAAATTATATGGGTAGTTTTTATAAGAGAAATGGGAGGTTAAGGGCAGTTTTTCTAGAAAAGTGAGAAGTTTTCTAAGAAAGGTGGATAATTTTTAACAGAATTGGTAATTTTAAAAAATATATAAAGACATTAATACCCTTGTTATATTAATATTTACCTTGTAACTTATTAGCTCTTTTTGTATGTTACTTGAAACTCAGTCAAACATTTTATTATTAACTAAGAATTGGTTACACTTACTTTGTGAGTGTTTAAAAAATAAATAGGGTTATGCGTAGTTTTCTTATAAAGGTGGGTAATTTTTAAATTAAAAAAAAAAAATTTGAATACCAAAATACCTCTAATATTATATTTATTTATTTTTATTACTTTTAATTATATTTTGAGGTACTTTAGTAAAAAGTGACTGAGCTAATTCGTGACACCAAACTTAATCACTCTTTTTATGTTAGTAAAGAGATACATATATATATATATATATATATATATACAGTCTAAGCTCCTATAACATAAACCTCAGTTAAAATCAGCTCTACTATTTCAAGACCGTGACAAAATCACTGCTTGGGTTGCCCCCGCGGCTTAACTGCACTCAAGGAGGGTAAACCGCATAACCCAGCATAAGAGCTTCACACTTCCAAGCTTTCTAAAGTAATGACTAGGAGCAAATTATCTGCTCAAAATCTTAAAGGCTCCAATCAAAAGAATCAGATAAGCAACATCATTCATAGAATAAAAAAATTTTCATAGTTGTATGATTAACTCACATATTGCTGTTTGTTTGCAAGTCCTGCTGAGAAACCCCCTCAGATCCACCTTCAGAAATTGTGCTCTGACATTTTTGTGCCACCTGAAGTAACTGACTTACCTGCATGATTTATAAGTTCAAGTTATATCAGCTGTCTTTAAAGAACTAAATCAAAAGGAACATATGATCAGGAAAGCAATAGCACCCGTCTTGTTATCTACCGAAAGAAAAAGAGAATTACCTCAGGAACAAAAACTAAACCAAGTGCACAGTAACATTTATTATAGCGATAACATTTAAATTTCTGAGAAATACAAAAGAAATAGGAGTGGGTGTTTTTTTACACAGGAACCGTTCATAAGAAGTTAGAGCTAATAAAGTGAAAATTTTAGTACCTGAGGTGCAAATAAATGACGAGGAAAAAGTTCTTCATGTCTGATTGCACAAAACTCCCAAGAAGATATCTGCAAAACATAAAGTGTCAATTGCTTGTTCCCTATATTACAGGAATAAAAACTGCAAAATGTGAAACAACTTTTATATCGACCTTTAAGTCCTGAGTGAATATGATGCGAAGCTGACCCTCACGAACAACACGAAGCTGCTCATATACACTCTCCTGAACAGCTCTTCCATACTCCAACATCATTTTTCCAGAAGCAAATCTACACTCACGGGGCATGTCCAAAAACAGAAGCTCATCAATTACTCCACTGCCAAATTTGATTTCATTAAGTCTGGGAAGTACTTCAAAAGTTGCCTCTGTAAACATGAGTAATTAGTTAGTGATTAAGAAAAAAATATATATATCATAGCCGCAGGCACAGGGCATATTTTTTCTAACTAGTCAGACAAAATAAGGGTATTATTAATGCAGTCTACAAGTCCAGAGAATGTTAAGATACAATACATTAATTCCAAGCCATTGGCATATAATGCATTGTCCAAACGAGAGAAAAACAAATGAAAAAAGCATACCTGAGGACAGTTTACACTAACAAAAGAATACCAATGATTCTAAAACCTACAACCCTCCAAATTCAAGAAATTTTATTTAACCATGGTCAATATATGGAAATGGAAAAATGAAATTCTTTAACCATAGTCGTCTGAAGGAAATAAAACTGAAAACCAATGAAAAGAAAGTAATGAATTTACTGTGAATGACATTCTCTAACAAAAACTGTTTCTCATAGCCTGTTCTAAAAACTAATTCCTACCATATCAACTAAAAAGAATATTCACTCTAGAACAAATGAAATATTCATAAATCTCTTACCAAATCCCCTTCCAGACTTAGAACCACAAATTTCACACTGCCAGGCATCCTGAAATTTAAACGAAAGTAAGAATTTTAAATATTAAAAGACAAACATGTAATTGAAGAATCAAAATGGTGGATTGTATTAATCATACAGAGAATGCATGCAACATCACCAAATCAGCAAACGACAGACAATTCATTAGAAAAGACTGAACGTCATAATGGAAAAATAAATTTTCTTATGCTACAAACTAGAGAAATAGCACAAAGACTGACCATAGCTGCTTGAGGGAAAACACCAAGTGCATGACTCCCAACATTATCATACCGTGATAGACACCACCTTTTCTTTGCACAAGGAGAATAATACTCTGCCACAAATTTCCTCCAGTATGCAATAGTATTGTCCTACAAAATCAATTAGACATAACAGGCTTCACACAACTTCAAATCTCAGCAATTTTAAGTTGAAAATGAGTTAATGTCAAGACTGCATCAACATAATAATGGAGAAGCATAAAAGCGCAATAATAGATTCCTACACCATTTAAAATGAGATAACTTCATGACTGCAACAACAAAATAACTGAGTATACAAAAGGGCATAGACCAGATTACCACAAAAAATGCAATCTTAATACAATTGAAACTGTTAAATAAAACCAATAAAAATAGAACTTTGCAACAAGATGCAGTAGATAAAAAACATTAACTCACAGATGGCCTTTCCCGTTGGTGATATAGGTATTTCATTAGCCGGCGAGCACATATACCACCATCAAAGGGACGTTTCATTGCATGTACTTGCTGCATGCCCTGTTGTTGCAATTGCTGCCTCAACTGCATTTGTTGCTGCTGCTGCTGCTGCAAGTGGGCTCTTTGAAATGGTGGCATTGACTGCAAAATTTGTTGCTGTTGCCTAAATCTCTGCTGTATCAAAGCTTGTAATTGAGGGTTTCGACCCTGCAACTGTATGGAATCCTGTCTTTGCATCAGCTGTTGCAACAACTGCTGCTGCAGAATGTCTTCTTGCTTGATATCTAGTCGAGGTTTCTTCTGCACCTGGGATAGATTACTAGGGTCTTGCATGAATGACCCTGGGACTCGTGGACCCATAGGAACTGAAACTTGCCCGGTTTGTGATGTTGGCAAAGATGTAGCAGTTGAAGTCCCTTGCTGCGGCTGCAGACTCTGCTGCATTTGTTGGACGCTTGGGTCCTGATGACAGCCCTGCTGGCCTACAGAGGACCCATCAACAACCGACGAACCTGACATGCTTATATTGTTGGAAGAAAACGACAAGGGCGAAGCTGGTAAGCGCATATATGAATCTGTATTAAAGCTAGCACTTCTCTGCAAGTGGGGACCTCCTGACAATGAAGAATTTGCATCTGTGACCAAAGAACTTGCCCCAACACTAGGTCCTGAATTTGCCGCACCATTCAACACCGCACTGTCCGAAACTGGACCCAGATTAGGAATCCCAGTTCCAGGAATTGAATTAGATGAGTTCTCATAAGGTGAGCTCAAGTGAGAGTTAACTACAGCCTGGGACAGCCCATTTCCTTGGAAGAAAATTCCAGAACTTGAGGAAGATTGGGTTAGCCCTCCAGCCATCCGAGAAGGTGCCATTGGAGGCACCGCCCCCTGGTGGCTGGAGTCTAAATAGCTATCCAGAGCCAGGCCTTTCTAATAATAAATTTGCCTCAACAATTTGTTGCAGAGATCTAAAAACGATGTATAATAGAAAAACCAGATAAAAATATTAGAGTTTGAATTGCACGTGCTTCAAGAGAAGTTACAACTTTCCAAACAGTATTCCACTCACATATATAAATCAATCAAGACTGGAAACACAGTGAAAAAAAAAAAAAAAAGCCCCAAATATTTCCTAGATTAATCCCCCACAATTTAAAGAAATAAACTTCCTTAACTGTCCCCCACACACATCAACCAAAAAAAGCCCTAATTTTGGACCCAACACACTAAAAAGGAGAATGTGTAACTATAATACTAAAATCCTAAAATCCTTGCAATCTAAAAGCACATATCAGCTATCAAATCACTCCACTAATCAAAATGAAGTACCAATCAGATTTTAGTCCCAAATTGATCACACACATTAAAAATCCCATAGAATAATCGAACTCGAATTTAAAAAAAAAAAATGAAGAGACCCAAACAGAAGCAACAGATTAACCTTAACTAAAGATTTAATGTCAGATTAAACAAGAAGATCAAGAAATAGCAAGCAGGAATCACTTCAAAATAAAAAAAATTTTCCGAGAAAAAAAGCAGTAAACTTAACTGGTTTTAGAGATCGACCAAAGCAGATTCGAGCTAACAAAAATGATTAAATTTCTTTATGTAAATAAAAAAAGGATTAAACAAAAAAAAAATTAAAGAAAATAAATTACTAATTAAGGGGGACAAAAGAGAAGCTACTAACCTCAAAATCGAGAACTGGAAAAAAAAATACAAAAGCGAAACTTCAATTTTTTTTTCCTTTTTCTTTTTTATAACTTAATTTGGAAACTGAAGAAAATTGGTCGAGAGTGAGTCTCCCCGGAGGCCATTTATATACCCAGCGGGAATGCCAGAGAGGAAGTTACCGGCTGCACCGGTAATTTTGCGGTATGTCACCGAATGTGTCCGTCGTAGTCAAGGACACGTGTCTTCCCAATGATTGCCCAACGAAGTCGGTGTTAGATCGGGCAGTGGCGACGCGAGCCGGATGACGGCGTGGCAAGATTTCACTCGTTGATCTCAAGGCGGCCTATGATAGATCCTGAGGAAGGTGCTATATTAGGCAAGTCTTGAGGGCGAAATTGATCAGCTACAATTTGACGCCGTGAACAAAGTTTTTTTTGTCTAATCTGACCCGTCCATGTTTATGATTTCAGCACGAATATGACGTGGCAGGAATTTATTGAATGGTGAAGAGGGTGTTTTGAGATTTGTGAATACAGGATTCTGAGCTGGGGATATTACCATATAGTACAGCGTTAAGGATAGGGAGAAATGGATCATGAGAGCGCCACGTGTAAGAAGACTTCTTTGACTATAGAAATAGAAGCAAGAGCGGTTCTATTTTTGTTATTTTATAAAACTATACATTCCAATTAAAATGTGATATTTTAATTTTTATTAGTTAAACTTTTTTAATTTTTAATTTTTTATTATTTTATATTTATTTTTGATAAAAATTTAAAAATATATTTTAAAACCGATAAATTAAGTAGCTTTTAAATATATATTTTATAAAATTTAATTAACTAAATTATTTAAAATAATAAAAATTAAAATGTAAAAAAATTTGATTGAAAAAAAGTCAATTATGATAATTTAATTGAAACAGAATAAATATTAAAAATTAATATATTTATATAAATTTTGATATATTAATAATTTATTTTTTTATAAATTTTGATGTTTTTATAATTTAATGTTGTATTCGTATCACATTTTAATTTTTTTATATATTATATTCTATGTTTTCTAATTATCTATTGTCCATATGTATCACGTGCTTGGCAGATTAAACGAAAAAGAAGACTTTTTCATTTTTATTAGGTTCAGTAGATAATTGGGGTTTAAATTGTTTGACTGTAAACATAATAATTTAATATTTATTTAATGATAATTATTATTGAAATAAAAATAATTTGTAAAATGGTTTGTGTTGGAGGAGTAAAGGTAAGGTGACAGCTGCAACATGTGGAAAACATGGACACATTTGTTTGGCTACTTATAACTTTATTGTAAAGGGTAAAAGGAAAATATTAATGAAAATGCATTAATAGTAATAATAATAATAATAATACAATTTGTTGGTCAAACGTAAAACTGAAATCTGAAACCCTTCAATCTTGTCCTGTCATGTGTTATTAATTAATGCATTATTTTTTGAAATTGTTGTAAGATCAATGATTCGATGTTGAATCTGGTTTCAGCAACATTGGGCGAAAGATTCTCCGATGAAAAGAAATGCAAATCATATCTCTCTCTCAAATTTCGCCCTCAAATTCGCATCATTCTCCGCTCGGCGGCAGGACAATTCCCAGCTACAACTGAATCTCTGTGTTCTTAGATTCCCTCTAGGTATTCCTGGATTGGACGATAACCTAGAATGATGGATCGGGTACGGGTTTGGCTTCCTCCTCATAATTCAACCACTTTGCTTGGATCCGACTCCCTCACCGCTGCGCTCCTGGTAATTTGCTTTTCTCCATCCTTCTTGCAATTTAGCCTTTTCGATTTTTAAATTTTGGTTTCCAAAGTTTGTTGTTCAGTTTTTGAGGTCAAATTTAGATTTAACGTTTGTAGTAATGTGTTGTTGCATGCTTGCACAGGGTGCAACTCCAATCGATCAAACGACTCTGCCAGAAGGTGCTGAGCAAATCTCTCTTATGTCGCAAAGTATGTCAGGCTGCTCGTAAGGAAGATTTGGCTTGGCCAAAAAAGTTCTTTTCCGGGATTGCTGAATGTTTTATCATCTCAAATTTTTGTAGTTGATATTAACACTAGGTGAATTATCTATATGCGGATATTGGAATTTGCTGGTTGGCCTATCAGAAGATGATGTACTTGATTGGTTTGAAAGTGATATGGAAGAAACTGGTCTGTCTGATTTAAAGGACACCCTCTATTGCCCTCAAACTGCAGGTAAGCTTTTGTTTTAAAAGGAAATAATCTTACACAATGTGTGCGATATTCGAAAATGATGAATAATTAGCTACTATGAAAAGTCTTAAGAATAGGAACTGTGTTGTTGATCTCTGTGGCTATGCAGGGTTT
The DNA here is from genome assembly GCA_038382065.1 of Adansonia grandidieri. Taxonomy (NCBI): domain Eukaryota; kingdom Viridiplantae; phylum Streptophyta; class Magnoliopsida; order Malvales; family Malvaceae; genus Adansonia; species Adansonia grandidieri. The sequence goes on along the minus strand of JBBYHK010027863.1, from coordinate 489 downwards.
CTTACTTTTTTGTTTCATTGGACCCGTCAAGACTAGAAAGCCTTGTGACTACAGTTATTCTTGTTAATAAAGTCTGACCTTGACACTGTAACTATCATACCCTTTTTGGCTCTCTCTCCCACACTAACTTCAGATGCTTATGTTTGGTGATTGCCTTTTATTGAAGTGAATATGTTTGGCGAAGAAGCTTTTAATTATAAATGTGCATTAAAATTTGAATTATTGCTAATATATAGCTGCAATGCTTTCCTTTCAGTTATGGTTATCTAAACTATTTAGTCTGGGTCTAACGTCAAGATTTGGTCACTATTTCTGATGCTGAATTTGGGGAAATGCTTCGCCAGGTGACCCGTTCTGTCATGGTACAACCGGTTTTGTCCTGTTGGCTTTGAGCATGAGATACGCATATAGTGAAAAAAATAAAGCCCAAATATGGGCAGTTTCAAACAAACTTAGAAGTAAGAGCTAAGAACTTGTCTGTAACTTTCC
>JBBYHK010027831.1:0-10188 GCA_038382065.1 Adansonia grandidieri | reverse complement strand
ATCTTATCAAAAAAGCCATCAAGGATCAAGTTGACAGCATCACTCAACCTTCATACACATATGCAAAGCCATATTCTTCGAGGATTGATCGTTTAAGGATGCCTGAAAATTACCAACCTCTAAAGTTTTAGCAGTTCGATGGAAAAAGAAATCCACGCCAACATGTTGCGCATTTCATGGAGACTTGCAATAATGCTAGAACCTATGGAGATCTTATGATAAAATAATTTGTTCGATCCTTGAAGGGTAATGCTTTTGATTGGAATACCGATCTTGAGCCTAGAATGATTGATAGCTGGGAACAACTTGAGCGAGAATTTCTCAATCGATTTTACAGCACTTGTCGCATCGTCAGCATGATCGAACTCACTAGCTCATGCCAATGAAAGGATAAACCAGTGATTGATTGCATCCATAGGAAGAGGAATTTAAGCCTTAACTACAAAGAAAGATTGTCTGAGTCTTTTGCACTTGACATGTGTATACAGGGCATGAATTAGGGCTTACGTTACATTCTTCAAGTTATCAAACCTAAGACCTTTGAAGAGTTAGCTACTCGTGCTCATGATATGGAGTTAAGTATGTCATTTTTTGGAAATTAAGAGCCTCACATGTAAAAGCCGAAAAAGAGTAAGGAAAAGCAAAACACCCTAAAATGGGGTAAAATCTTTGCTAATAAAGGAGAAAGCAAATAATCCATGGCTGTGGATACCAAGCCTCTTAAGATCTCTCCTAAGTCAAAACAAGCTCAAGAAGTAAAATCTACGCTTACCAAAAACAAAGGCAAAGCTAAAGTTACCTTGAAGGAAAAGCAAGAAAAGAAGTACCCGTCCCCTGATTCTGATGTTGCTAGTATATTAGAAGAACTTTTGAAGACTACGCTGATTCAATTGCCAGAGATGAAATAGCCTGAAGAAGCTAATAAAGTCGATGATCCCAACTATTGCAAATATCATTGATTAGTTAGCGACCCCGTAGAAAAATGTTTCATCTTGAAAGACAAAATCATAGCACTTTATGATGAAGGAAAGATTGAATTTGAAGAAGAAATAGTATCAATGAACATGACCTCAATCACTATGGTGCCTTATTTCTCAAATAAAACCATAAAGTTTGGCTCTTTTGATCCCATCAGACTCTCTTCAAACACAAGTAAAATGGTGGATCTCCAAGCGAATGGGGGCAACCATCTGTTGTAGGAAGCAAATACGGATGGTGATGGCTGGACATTAGTCACACGTCAAAGAAATAGAAAACAAAATCTTCCAAAGCCTGTGAAGGTTCCCATAAGTGCTAAAATGATCGAATGGCAATGTAAAGCTCCAAAGCCCAAAATGCCCCTGATAAAAACAAGTTCATCTAAGTAAAAAAATTTGACTTGGAGAAGGTCATGAAGACTAGTCACTTTAAATGAATACGTGCCAATCCAGTTCAGAAATAAAGATTTGCTCCCTATGACTTGTTACAATATTGATGGTGATGAAGAATTCAAAGATGAAGACAATATAGATATAGTTGCAATTGGAGCTAGAGATCATTCTTACAGTTCGAGCATTAGCTTTACTGATAAAGATCTACTGCTAGGATCCACTCCTTATAATCGACCATTGTTTGTCGTGGGATTTGCTTGTGAACAAAAGATCAGCAGGATTTTGGTGGATGATGGTTCCGCAGTCAATATACTCCCTTTAAAAACAATGAAGGAATTGGGAGTTCCTTTAAATGAAATGATGCAAAGTCGTCTATTGATTCAAGGATTCAACCGAGGGGGATAAAGAGCTCTAGGAAAGCTTAAACTTTAACTTTTCATTGGAGATATGGAGTTTCATTCACTCTTTCATGTGATCGATGCCAAAACAACATACAATATGTTACTAGGACGACCGTGGATACATCGAAATGGTGTGGTTTCCTTCACTCTTCATCAATGCTTCAAATACTGAAGAAATGGTCAAGTTAAGACAATTGTTGTTGATGCTAAGCCATTTACCTCGACTGAGGCTCATTTTATGGATGCTAAGTTTTATGTAGAGGGTGCTTTAATTGAAGAAGTAATGACTGCTCCTATGAAAGAACTGAAGCAGAAGGAAAAAAATTTCACTCCTTCCACCAACGAAGATAAAATCAGTCAAAGTTTAAAGAATTTGACTTTGCCCCTCAGTAACTTGGAAGAATCAACAATTCTTAAACCTTCTTTGAAAGGATAAGTCAAACCAGTTGAACATTCACTCTTCGAACATCAAGGTCTTCCTTCTCTTCGAGCTAGAGGTTTTGACCCTAATGCCTATAGACTACTTGTCAAAGTTGGATATAAGCAAGAAGATGTTGTTAGGTTGAGAGAAGAACCTAGAATGCAAAGTCATGAAGTCCAATCAAGGTTTCTCAATTCTGGCAAAAAAAGATTGATTGTGTCAAAACATCCAAACAAAGACTTGGATTTTTCTATTAAAATTGAAGATTCTTAAAGAAACTTCAAGTTATATAGATGCGGAGAAAATTCTTGAGGAGCAATAAGATTCAATAGAGCCACCGAGACCTTCAGTGTTTAGTCTTTTGGGAACATGTTCAACGCAGGTTTCAGTGTTTGACCGTTTAAGCATTCAATTACCTCGAAGATCAGTGTTTGAGCGGATAGGACCAAAAGCTGATGAAGCTTCTACAAGTGAGTGAATACCCGTTCATACAAGGCTAGGAAGTTTAAACTCCAAAAAAGATAACCAAAGTCAAAAAAGAAAAATCTCAACCTTTAATGAAGCGAGGGATTTTCATAGCAAAATTCCTTCTCAAATGAAAAGGCAAAGCAAGTGGAAAGTAACTACTGGTGAAGTCTTGAAAGCTAAAAAGCATATAGTGGTGATAACCAAGCAGGTTGCACCTTCAGGGGAAGAAAAGTTTGAAGAAATTGAAATAGTCACTTTGCATCATGTATCTATAAAGGAAGTTGATAAAGAACCACAGGAAGAAGATGCTCAAGAATCCCTTTATCATTTGAAGAAGGAAATCAAGCTACCATTGATGAGCTAAAAGAGGTTAACATCGATACTTATAAAGATCTAAGTTCAATTTTTGTCAGTGCTTATTTGTTTTCAGAAAAAGAAAAAGCTTATTTTGATCTTTTGATTGAGTACAGAGACGTCTTTGCTTGGACCTATAAAGAAATACCAGGACTTGATCCAAAAATAGCTGTGCATCATCTGGGTGTCAAAAAGACTGTCAAACCTATCAAACAAGCTCAACGACAATTTCATCCTAACTTGATTCCTCAAATTGAAGCTGAAGTCAATAAGCTTATTGAAGCCGACTTTATTAGAGAAGTTAAGTATCTTATTTGCATATCAAACATTGTCCCAGTAAGAAAGAAGAATGGTCAACTCTGAATTTGTGTGGACTTTCGAGATTTAAACAATGCTTGTCCGAAAGATAATTTCCCTCTTCCTCTAACTGAGATAATGGTGGATGCTACAACTGGTCATAAGGCTTTGTCTTTCATGGACAGGTCATCTGGTTATAATCAGATTCGCATGGCTCCAAAGGATGAAAAACTTACTGCTTTTTGCACTTCAAAAGGGATATATTGTTATAAAGTTATGCCTTTTGGATTAAAGAATGCTGGTGCTATATACCAAAGAGCAATGCAAAAGATTTTCAATGATATGCTTCACAAAAATGTCGAGTGCTATGCGAATGACTTGGTTGTAAAGTCAAAGAAAAAGGCAGACCATCTCATTGATCTCTGTCAAGTGTTCGAAAGGTTACGAAGGTACCAATTAAAGATGAATCCACTAAAGTGTGCTTTTGGGGTATCGTCAGGCAAGTTTTTAAGGTTCATTGTTAGACATCATGGAATTGAGTTTGATCAATTAAAGATAGATGCGATCATGAAAATGCCAGAACCACGTAATCTTTATGAACTCAAAAGTTTGCAAGAAAGATTAGCATATATTCGACATTTCATATCAAACTTGGCAGGTCGATGTCAACCATTCAATCGGCTGATGAAGAAAAATGTTCCTTTTATTTGGGATGAAGCTTGTAGTAATGCTTCTAAAAGCATTGAGGCATATTTGTTGTGGTCGCTTGTTTTAAAAGTACCTGTACGAGGAAAACCTTTGATCCTTTATATTGCTGCACATAAAAGTTCTTTAGGAGCATTATTAGTACAAAAAAATGATGAAGAAAAGGAAAATGCACTCTACTATCTCAGTAGAACTTTTAATGGTGCTGAGTTAAATTATTCTCCTATTGAAAAGACTTGTCTGGCATTAATGTTCACTGTTAAAAAGTTAGGGCATTATTTGTAAGCTCATATTGTCTATTTGATATCCCGAGCAGATCCTCTTAAGTATCTTATGTCCAAGGCTGTACTTAATGGAAGATTGGCAAAATGGGATCTTTTGTTACAAGAGTTTGATATCATTTATGTTCCATAAAAGGCTATTAAGGGACAAGCATTGGCTAATTTTCTAGCCAACCATCATATTCCAGATGATTGGGAATTCTTTGAAGATCTTCTCGATGAGGATGTTCTTTTTATCAAAATTCTTAGGCCATGGAAATTGTTCTTTGATAGAGTTGCATAGCAAAATAGAGCTAAAACGGGTATTGTCTTCATTAATCTGGAAGGTGATGTATTGCCTTACGCATTCACCCTCACTAAAAATTGTTCCAACAACGTAGCAGAATACCAAGCTCTGATCATTGGATTGGAGATGGCAATTGATATGAAAGTCACCCAACTTCAAGTGTATAGAGATTCTAAATTGGTCATCAACCAACTTCTTTCGCTTTATGAAGTGAAGAAACCAGATCTTTTACCATATGTCAACTATGCGAAGAAACTCTTAGAATGGTTTGACAAAGTAAACTTAGAACACGTGCCAAGAAAAAAAATAGGCAAGCTGATTCTCTCACCGGTTTGGCATCATCTCTTGTATACCAAGTGCCGAAGTAAAGGTTCCCTTGTGTAAACGATGGGTCTTGCCATCAATTACTATCTTTGAAAAAGAAGATATCAAATCCAACTTTGTTTCAGTTTGTGAAATTGAGAAAGAAGATTGGAGGCAATCGTTGATTGATTATCTAGAGTATGGTAAATTACCTAGTGATCCAAAGCATAAAACAGAAGTGAAACGTCGAGCTCCTTGATTTATTTACTTCAAGGGTACAATTTATCGTTGTTCTTTTGATGGGGTCTCTTTTCGATGTTTAGGAGAAGATGAAACATCCAAAGCTCTATAAGAAGCTTACTTTGGAGTTTATGGTGCACATCAATCTGGAGCTAAGTTGCACTTTCAAATTAAAAGGATATGATACAATTGGCCTAGAATGGTAAAAGACAGCATGGACTATGCCAAGAAGTGTCAAGCTAGTCAGTTTCATGCTAACTTTATCCATCAACCTCCTAAGCCATTGCATCCAACAGTCACATCTTAGCCATTTGATGGTTGGGGACTTGACTTGGTAGGGCCATTACCTAAGAGTTCGATGGGGCATATGTATATACTTGCAACAACAGATTACTTTTCAAAGTAGGAAGAAGTGGCACCTTACAAAGAAGTGAAGAAAGAAACTGTTGCAACTTTCATTTGCACTAATATCATTTATCAGTATGGTATACCACGATACATCATGACTGATAATGGGAAGCAATTTGACATTAGCAAATTATGTGCATAGTTTGACTTCAAGCAATCTCATTCTTCAATGTACCATGCTCCAGCAAATGGATTGGCAGAAGCTTTTAACAAGACTTTATGCAATCTTCTCAAGAAAGTTGTTAATCGTTCAAAGAAAGATTGGCATGAGAAGATAGGAGAAGCTTTGTGGGCTTATCATACTACATATTGCACACCAACTCAATCTACTCCATATTCGCTTGTTTATGGTGTAGAAGCTGTTTTACCACTTGAGCGATAAATTCCATCATTGAGGATTACAATTCAAGAAGGTATTGCTGATGAAGACAATGTGCGTCTACGCTTGAAGGAATTAGAAGCCTTAGATAAGAAAAGATTGGAAGCACAGCAACGCTTAGAATGCTATCAAGCTTGATTGTCCAAAGCTTTTAACAAGAAAGTTAAGCCACGATCATTTCAAGTTGGAGACTTAGTCTTTGCTGTGAGAAGACCCATAAATACCACACATCGCATGGGTAACAAGTTCCTTTCAAAATGGGATGGACCATATATTGTTCAAGAAGCCTATACCAATGGTGCATACAAGATTGTTGATCAAGATGGTGTTAATGTTGGACCGATCAATGGAAAGTTTTTGAAGCGGTACTATGCTTAAAACATGATGCTCCTAAGCACGAGCTTAAACTGCACAGTCAAAAAAAAAGAGAAAATGCTCGCTGAGTTGAAAATCCCTTATAGGACAACTTAGGCAAAAGTTAGAGCATAAAAAAAAATAAAAATATATATGTGAACTACATTATGACTTAATCCTTTAAAGGTACATAGGCAGCCTGGTATCATTGCCAAGTTCAGTCAACAACAACAACAACAAAATAAATAAATAAATGCAATGATTTAACTTAAATACTGTTTTTAAAAGTTTCATGTCAAATCATTCTTCGTACAAGTTGAAGGTCCTTAGGAGTTTAATTTGTAATCAACTCTCATACAAGTACTTTGGAAAGTTCGAATGATAGTTCGCTAAGATGATAACTTTATTTCAAATTTGAAAAGAAATTACAATTGTAGAGAGCTATTGAACTTCCTAGGCATCAAAGCTAAAAAAAAAAAAAAAAATCAAGGCTTCCATTTGAAATTCTTTAGGTCTTCTCTAGAGGCTTCTAATAAAGTTCTAAGCAGATATAAACTTTTTACTTCATTCTCGCTGCGGGTGGTGGAAGTTTCGATAGAACTCATCTCCTCACGGATCTTAGATGTGTCAACTCTTTTGCTTTCTAATAGAGCTTCAGCTTCTTTAAGTGACGATTTAAGTTTTTGCTTTTTAAACTGCAAGGAAATCAAATCTTATTCTACACTTGCCAAATCTGACTATAAAGTGTTAATGTCTTCGATAGCTTTATGTTCAAGCAATATTGAATCTGCAAGACGAGCATTAAGTGCTTGAAGTTTTTCAATTTGGTCTTGGGATGACATGCGAGATGAGATCGATGATTCAAGATCATTAAACTTTTAGACTTCTTTAAAGTAATCTTCCACCATGTTTCGCAATGGAGACTAATCAACAGACTTAATTCCTTCTATTGCATCAAAAATCTTATGGACATCTTTAATAAGTGAAGAAACTCGATCAAAAGGAGCTCGAACGATTTTTGGTTGAATGCCTTCCCATAAAATGGTGGCAAGCTTCAATTCATCGTTGGATATAACTTTATCAGCATTCAACTTGGAGACTTCTAAAGGTGCATATGGACTAGCTACAATATAAGAGTTTATGGGAGTCCCTACAATGTTAGAAGTGTTCTAGCTTGAGCTAGCATGTTTCGAAGTAGTGTTTAAATCATTGTTTTCAATCTTAGCTACAAGTTTCTTTATCTAATCTGGGTTAGAAACTGAAGCCTCACTTTTGACAGGGGATTGATTACCAAGAAATAATTCTTTGGGCTTGATTCGTTTCCAATTTATGTCAGCATTATTGGTCGAATCTTTAATACTTATAATGCACTTTCTTTAAATAACTTTGTTTGGCATTTCTTGTACTTGTTAACTAATGGAATTGATTAAAAAACTATTTTTGAAGTATTGACACATTCTTTGTTCAAATGGGTGGTGGTCGAAGCTTTGGCTTTTAAGGAATTTTTTTCAGCAATGTCCTTTGAAGTCTTTCTCTTCTTTAATGAGGTCATATGAATGCTCACAATCAAAATATTAACATAATTCTCAAGATATGGTTCATGAATCTTTGTCCACCATTCCACGTATCTCGTAGAGGTTTGATTATTGAGGTTAGGGGAACGAGTAGGAGAGACCAATCTAGATTTTGTATGAGAACGCATGCATATATTCCATAATCTCTATAAATCTTCCACAGATCCAGAACGGATGTCTTCCTTGAGAATTCTAGGAATATCTTGACAAAACCCAAATTGTCTGCCAAATCAATGAGGACTGTAAGGTTCTATAATAATGGTTTGATTGTATCGAGTAGGCAAATAGCTTAAACGAACACTGATGAGGTAGGCCATGTTCAATATTACTACGAGCTTCATCATTAGTAATTACTTCATCTCGATTTCTGGGGCATAAATTAGCATTCCACATTATGTCGGTATGAATCAACTTTTGAGCCTGATGATTTTTAAAATATTTTGCTTTGCCTTCACCCAAAAGCTTAGTCATCAAAGGTCTGCTTGTATCATCTGGGTTTGGAAAATGAGTGCAAAAATAATGACTGAGCCATCCATAAACATAATGTATTGGAAAGCATGCATCCGAAGAGCCAGCTGGAGTAGAATTTGTAACTTGATTAAGTCCATGATAAATCCTGGCTAACATTGGGATCATGAGATTAATGGTTCTTCTAAAGGCAATCAAACTAGCCATTTTAAATGTTTCTGGTCGAATAAATGCAAGGTCTTTACTTGGCAAAACAAATGCATAAATCCAACAAGAAAAGAATGCAGCTAATAAGTGTCTGTTCTTGAATTTTCTTTAATTCCAAGTGCAGTGCATGCTTTATCTTCGGCTATTCCTCGATCTTGATGCTTCCAAAGAATTCCAGTAGAGTTATGCATGTCTTTTGGACGAGCAGATTTTCTTATTTTTCGAGCAGGAGGCTTTGAATAACATGATTTGCCATGGAACCAAAAGTTGATCCATTCTTCAATAAGGACTTTATCTTCTTTGTTTTGCTTCAAATGATAGAATACAACAAATAGATATTCATAACTTTTTGGAAGGAATTTGCCATCGTTATCAAATTTGGTGAATTCAATAGCATATGGAATAACTTCGTCATAGAAAATACCATTAATAGGTAAACCACCTGGCTTGTGCAGGTCCCATAATGAGATAAAAGCTTCTCCGTTAGCTAGATGGAGTGTATTGGTGGTTGGGCACTAGGCTTCACAAAATGCACAAATAATGTCCTTGTTGCAATCATAAGTGTATACGGATGCATAAACAGCATCACATACATTAGCTGATATCAATGTTTTATGGAAGTGATATAAAACATCTTCAGTCCATTCCCAATATTTAGGTAAGTAGCCAAATTCTCCAAAAATTTTGATAGAAGATCCCCAATATGTTTCTTTGGCAATAATATGGCTTCCTAACTGTCACATTTGTTCAGATTGGTGCTCTTGATATGAAGATTTGATTGTAAACATCAGGCCTTTGGTAAAGATTAAGAAGCTTGGGAGAGTTCTGTTAACCAATCTTTCAATGCAGGAGGAAAAACGAATGATGTCCAAGTTGATTTGTATCTACCACATATAGGTTCATCAGTGAAGAGATGTAATCCTTTTTCAATATCTTCATTTTCCTTGGAAAGAATAACGAGATAATCTTGATGATCTTTGAAGTATACCATGGTGGTCTTACAAGAAAGAAATTATGTTCGTGAGATAAATATAATGTCGGATATAAAGCTTAGGATATAATTAAAAATGTTACCTTGATATATAATTAAATCTCCAAACTGACCAAAAAAATTATTAAAATTAATAATAATTGTTAATACATGAGATAAACATGATGTCTGTGGTGGCAAATAAAAAAAAAGCAAAGTGTCAAGATTCATGTATAAATGATGAAGTGAAGCATGATGCATGAAATTTCTATGCCTAGATTACAAGAAAAGAAGAAGAAGAAGAACAAAGACTAAGAGGTAGAAAGAATGTTTACGTCACTTTTGAAGAGATCTTGATTTGAAATTGATAAGAAAATTGGGTGGAGAAGTGTTGCTTTTATAGAGAAAATAATCTAGGTCCAATTGAACTAAGATTGGCATTTTAAATAAATAAAAATGCTAAATCCTAGTTGAACTAGGAATTCTTAGTTGAACTAAAATTTAAGTTCATCTTGAAATAAACTTGGAATCTAAATCGTCCTCTGACTAATATAAATTTTGATGAAGTATTATCTTTCTTTGGAAGACCAATTCCTAGTTGAATTATATAGAAGATTTATGGTGATCTATTTGGGCAAAGAGTTAAAATCGAGACATGCGGTCATTATGGAAGCACCATTTGAGATGGCTCTTGATGCATGG